>CM066326.1:94326872-94426872 GCA_033807775.1 Saussurea involucrata | reverse complement strand
ATCCAAAAACATATTAACGATAGCACAGAATAATTATTGTAATATAAAAAAAACTTATAACTGTTTACAAATTCTAATACAAAACATTACACTGGTGTTTGGCTTAATGGAATGCTTTTGAGGGGATTTGGATTTCGTGGGAATATTTGAAGTAGAGGGGTTTGGATTTTGAAGGATTTAGAATCCTTGATGTGTTTGGTTTATTCATTTATAAAAAAATATATAAATAACTAAATTGTATTTTTATTAATTGATTATAATATAACACAGGGATGAGATCGGAGAAGAACTTTGAAAAAAGATAAAACCGAATAATACATTCAAACCGTTAGATTGAGATGATCCAACGGATATGATTAAAAAGGTGGTTACAACCACTTTTTTAAATAAATAAATAAATCACCCCCATTTTTTTAAATCGAAAATCGGTGAATTATAAAAATAATTGGACCGAAACAAATTACACCAAAATAACGATGACTTTATTATCTATTATTTGACATTCATTTGATATATTTTTTCATCCGTTTTTTTCGTTGTTCTCCGGTTCTTTCTTTTTTCAAGGTTTTCTCTTGATCTTTATCCATATAACATATGTTTTTAACATATTTTAAAACATTATTACATTCAAAATTTTACAAAATCTCTTAAAATACCAACTACCCCATGGGATTTCAAAATCTTATGTTTGTGATCCAGAAAATTCTTCAAGCTAAACATGGGATATAATTGAATTCAATTCCAGATCCAATTCAATCATAACAACACCTAATAATCATAACAGGTCAGTTGGGAGAGGGGTGAGATAACTTTGACAAAATACATAACAAGTAGGGTCACACACACTAGGCTCAGCCGTTAAGTGAGCCAAAAAATGTTGTCTCATATTGGTGATCTTGGAGGCAGGTTTCGTGTGGACTGATTAGGATTGTTGGTAATCAACTTTTTGCTCAAATATCTAATAATCATAAAAGTTTAAATTTAAGTTTTAACATGCTATTGTAATCTCTCAATTTTTCAGCAGCGATGCCAATATTAGTTCAAAAACAAATCACAGGCTAAGGCCATCCGTACCCCATGGAGGGAATCTTTCAAATATTCCACTCCACATCAGCGCCACATCAGCTTTTCTCTCATCCCTCACTCAATCCCTAACAATCCCTAAACACCCGTACCCCATTCCCTCAAACCCTTTTGCCACCTCATTTATTTTAATTCTTTTATTTATACATTTAATTATTTAACAAAATAAAAATATTTATATATATTTTAATAAATAAAAATAAGATAAATAATAAAAATTAAAATTCATATCATTCATTAAAAATAAAAATTACAAAATAAATTTAAAAATCTACTCGTCGTCATTGTTGGGAACTTGGATACGCCAAATATGTTCGACCAAATCCGACCGAAGGTTATTATGAGTGTCCCGGTTTATGACTTCTTGAACATTTGCCGCGCGTTGTGTCTCACTGATTTGGCTTTCGATATCATTCGTGAAAAATTCGTTTTCCACGTCACCACAAATAGCATGGTTTTCGTCTTCGAGTATCATATTGTGTAATATGACACAAGCGTACATAATGTTTCTCAATATTGTCGGTTCCCATCCGCGTGCCGGGTTATGAAGTATATGCCAACGTTGTTTAAGCACGCCAAAAGCTCGTTCAACATCTTTACGTGCGGATTCTTGCGCGGACTTGAACTTTTGTCGTTTAAGGTCTTGTGGGCACGTAAATGATTTTACGAAAGTAGCCCATTCCGGATATATCCCATCCGTTAGATAATATCTGTGCTTGTAGGTGGCTCCATTCACCTCAAAAGGGCACTCGGGTGCTTTTCCATCATATACATCGTTGAAGATGGGCGACTGATTGAGAACATTGATGTCGTTGTTGGAACCGGCAACACCAAAGTATGCGTGCCAGATCCATAGATCTTGAGAGGCCACTGCTTCTAGCATGATTGTCGGGTGCTCATGATCACCTCTCATGTATTGACCTCGCCATGCATTCGGACAATTTGCCCACGCCCAATGAGTACAGTCTATGCTGCCGAGCATGCCGGGAAATCCGTGTTTAGCTTCATGCGCGGCGTACAACTTCTGAATATCAATAAAAGTAGGCTTGCGTAAATATTTTTGACCATACAGTTCAATAATACCTGTGCAGAATTTGTACAGACAATCTCGTGACGTTTTCTCTCCCATACGGATGTACTCGTCAAGTGCGTCAGCACTTACTCCATACGCCGATTGCCGAATAGCGGAAATACACTTTTGTATCGGAGAAAAACCTTGTTTGCCTAACCCGTCAAACCGAAGTCTAAAATACGGATACCCTACTTCTAAATCTTCAACTATTCGTTCGAATAGTTGTCTGCTCATCCTGAATCGCCGCCTAAACATATCCGGTGTATAAATCGGGTTGACGCCAAAGTAGTCCCGCATAAGCCGCTCGTTTGCAGTTACTCGACCTCTTTCAATGTTTGCGGCCCTCTCTCTTGTTGACGATGAGGCGGTGCTACCATACAGCGATTGTGCAGCATGTCGAAAAATTTCCCTTTGTAGATTCAACAACTCGTCGGTGTCTACGGATGATGATGATGCGGTTGGTGAACCGGGTTGTGGCGAATCCATATTGTTTAAAATATAGAGGTTGAGAGAATTTGAGAGAGTTTGAGAGGTGTGAGAAATAAGAGGTTGAGAGAATTTGAGAGGTGTGAAAAATAAGAGGTTGAGAGGTGTGAGAAATAAGAGGTTGAGAGGTGTGAGAAATAAGAGGTTGAGGGTTAAATATATAGTGGGATTAAATTGAGAAAAATAGAATTTTTTTTTACAAAGAGCCGTTCAACGGTTACATTTTTTAAAATTTGATTAAAATTTTTTTTTTTTAAAAACCCTTCGGGATGGATCGGGATACCATCCCGCCCCGCCCCGCCAACCCCGCCCGGGCCGTAGCCCATCCCGCATCGACCCCGCACCATCTCGCTGCCCATCCCGTTGTGGGTACGGATGGCCTAACACTACAAGTCTTGTGCCACCACATCAAGTAGATTCACCTCTTAGCACAATGTAAAACAAAAGAAAAATATATTAAAATTTTATTTAGCAAAATATAAAATACATAATTGGAAAATGTGAAAAAGACCACAAATCTTATTGAAACACTAATTTAAAGAACTTTTCAAGAGATTATATTAGAGCATCTCCAACAGTTATGTTAAAGTTTTTTTAAAATGGAGTAAAAAATTTTAAATCTCTAAAAAAATTGCATCTAACTCCAACAACTATGCTATTTTAGCAACTCTATTATTAATTATCTTATTAAAATATTCAATTTATTTAATCATATTATTAAAATATTCAATATATGGAAAGTTGAGAAAATAAAAGTTTGTTTTTTGAAAGTAATAATTAGTTTTGGGGAAAACCATCTATTTAGAGATTTCTCTAAATTTAGAGATTTTTACAATCTCTCTCATCTTTCCTCTGTTTTAACATAAAAGATAGCATAGCTATTAGAGCAACAAAAATACTAAAATCTCACATTTTTCTATTTTAACATAGCGGTTGGAGATGCTATTACGAGAAAAAAAGAACGTTATCAATACCCAAGAAAATAAGTCAACATTTATAATTGTCAAATATCGACTAATTTTTAAAAAAAATAATCATGAAATTCCAAAAGAATATGAAAACAGATGCTTTTGAAAAAGGGAAATTAATTAAAATACCCAAAGTTTGACCAACTGTTATCAAAATACCCAAAAAAAAAATCATTTTGCAAAAATACCCAAAATACCCGCGATGGATCTCGCGATCGCGGGCTAGGGCTGACGTGGCACGTATTTTGGCCCCAAATGCCCCGCGAAGCCCCTCAACTTTGGCCGCGGTGCACTTTTGGTCCCTGCCCGCGATGGACCAAAATTTACACTTTTGGTCCCTGAAAATTTACACTTTCAGCCCCTGTACTTAGACGAATCTTGCATGCTTTTACTGTTTTTTTCCACAATTATTGTACTTTGAAGACCGATTTGTGGTTGAAATTCATTTGCATGTTTGAGATTTCATCCATAAATATCAGTAGTATGCAATTCACAATTCACACTTCCTCTTGCTTTCTTTCTTGATTTCTCTCTTGCTTTCTTTCTTTGAATTGATTTCTCTCTTCTCTCATTTCATCCACAAATGGCATCGTCATCAAACCCTAAGTCTACTCCTGAAAAAATGCCACCTCAAATCGAGGTCGCCATAGCAAAAAAGGAAAAGGAGATAGATGAACTAACAGAAGAGTGGAAAAAAATGATGGACAGGAAGGCAGTCCATTTGAGAAAGATCGAAGAGGAAGACAGGGAGATCAAAAGGATGAAAGGGGATATAAAAGCTCGGGAGGCTCGTGTTCGTCGAGAACAAGAAGCAATTCACCATATTCTGCAAGACTTCGCAATTATTCAAGCGAAGGTAAACGAGAAGCAAGTTGGATTGATGAAACTAAATCAATTTTTAAGTAGGTGGTGGTTATATTTTTTTTTGTTTTGTATTTTTTTTACTGTGTTGTTATTTGTATTTTTTTTACTGTGTTGTTGTTTTGTATTTTTTGTTGTTGTTAATTTCTCTTAAAAGTAGTTTTTAAGCCGCTGAACCACGGTTAGGTTGGATACATCATGCAAGGTAAAGTCAGAGGTTACCTCATTCGTGGGCCTACTTCTCTTGTAGAATATATGACAACCCTCAACTCATTTGCTAAAGTGTGTGCGGGTTGTGGTACACAATGGCCATACGTGGTTGCAAAAGCAGAAGCCGTTGAAGAAGGGTCAGAAAGATTGAAGATGAAGAGCTTGTTGGATGGAATACAAACTAGCTGTGTTATCAATGTTCATTTAGAAGCATATGTATGTGTGTGTATATATATAATATGAAATGGGGTTTTGACAAGTTGGTATCACTGGACTCATTTAAGAATTGTGAAAATGGGTATTTGACGAATGATGATTCATGTGTGTTTGGAGCTGAAGTGTTTTAAACACACATGAATCATCATTCGCCAAATACCCATTTTCACAATTCTTAAATGAGTCCAGTGATACCAACTTGTCAAAACCTCATTTATAAACAATTCTACCTTCTCCTATTGCCATTCACGATATCTATAAACACATTCAAATAATAATAATTTAAAACGATTTAATGAATTAGTTAATATATGATTATTATGTTAATGCGATAGGAGTGTAAAACAAAATTGAAAAAAAAATATGAGATGTACCATAAATTAAATAATTAACTATAATGGTGTAATTTGTTAAAATTAAAACGTATCTAATATGAATATATAAACAGACATGTGTACTCAGAGTTAACATTCACTGCCATGGATGCAAGAACAAGGTCAAGAAAATACTAAGAAAAATTGAAGGTCTCCTATTTTCTTTATGTGTGTAAATATATAATACGAATATATATATATATCATTTACAAACTAGCTGTGTTATCAATGTTCATTTAGAAGCATATGTATGTGTGTATATATATCATTTACAAATCAGTGTTTAGATCAACAGTATCATATGGGTTTGTTCCATATGGTTCAAGCTGTGATGGGCCCGGGGTGTGACTGACAGAATGTCTCCTTGGCACGGTTGAAGGGGCGGGATTTGGACACTCTCCACGAGTGTGTCCTACGCATTGGCACCGAGTACATCTTCGTTGTATCGAACTTTCACCACGTGATGGACGTCGGTCGTTCTTTCTCGGTCTCTCGGCCCTGTTCTTATCCATTAAAGGTGGATAGCATTGTGGAAGCGGGTCGGGTGGATACACCCATGCTGCAGGGGGTCCAGCTGGGTTTATTACCTCCACGTATGTTTTCCGGTAATATTCGGACGTGAAGAAAGGTACAGCCAAGTCGCTGCAATCTGTACGACCCATATATGTTGCTGCAGCGATGGCATGGCCGCACGGTAACCCAGATTTATCTCATTCGCGACACGAACAAAGGTGGTCTTCCATATTCACAATCGCGTGAATATAGTCATCATGCACCTCGTACTTCCCATACCCGATTGCTCTTACCGGACATGTCGCCGCACGACGCGCCCTGTACTGAACGATATTCTCCGCCGTTGGTGCGAGTGCATTTTGTATCTTAGCTCCTTTTAGGCGTCGAATTTGGTACCACTCTTGTTGAAAGGCCCGAAAGTAGTCCATAAGATTAACAATCGGACATCTACGCGCAAAACGGGAGAGTGCATTCACAGACTCTGCACTATTCGAGGTCAGAATGTCATACCGTTGTCCAGGAAAATGGGCCGCGGACCACCTCTCCGGTCCAGCATCGTCAAAGACTTTGGCTGCTTCCTTGACACTGTATCGTAGCATATTCATGTACTTGTTAAACTCCCGATCCGTATATGCTCTGCATGCCGCCCAATAGACATCCTTGTAGGTGGTAATACGTTTGTCCTTGGATTTGGCGTTCATCTCCAAATGTCGACAGCATATGGCGTGAGGGGCGTTTGGGTACATGGCAGAGATTGCGGCGCTTATGGAAGGAGCCCTGTCAGACATAAACACCAACCCTTGCGGGTCTCCGATAGCTTGTCTCAACATGGACAGAAACCAAGTCCACTCGTCCCCGGTTTCGGACTTGCCTACGCCGAAAGCTACTGGAACGATGGAGTTATCCCCGTCCATGGCAACCGTCAGGAACATCATACCCAAGTAACGGCCCTTTAAATGGGCTGCGTCTATTATCAGGACACGACGTAGATTTTCCAGAAATGTGCGGATCTGCAAAAACATAGGTTAAAATGTTATAGTTTATAATGTGTAAATGTTATAGTTTATAATGTGTAAACATATGACGTGTTAAAATACGTACCGCGGGTCCAAGAGCCACGAAGCACATCTCAAACCGTCCACGTGAATCGGTCCGTAGCTGCGTGACAGTACCAGGGTTCTGCAGCTGCAAATTATATAAATATGTCGGGAGTCGTTCATACGACTCCTCGAACGTGCCTCTCACCATAAACAGTGCATGGCAGCGCGCACGCCACGCTTGGTGGTAATCAATCGTGACGCCGAACTGCCGGTGAACGTCGTGGACGATGTCCTTTGGACGCAATGACCTGCTAACATCAAGAAATTTGTTTTTCAGGATCGCACCCAAAGTCTTTTTGCCGGCTTGTTTGTGGTGGGGATTAAGTTGCGTCCTCGTACAAGTGTGTACGTCATGCAACTTTCTAATCATTATCGCCCCTCTTTTGGGACCCGTGTGAATCGCGTACAACCTCCACTCATACTTTTCTCTAGCACATTCAACTACGTATTTGATTTTGTCAGATGCCCGCACGCGACTTTGGAAACCCTCTTCCAAGAACTTGAGTCCGATCTGACTTGCTAAGAGATCATTCGAATCGAATATCTGACCTGCTGTTAAACTTTCGCTACGAATATAAGGTGTAGGTTCGTAGCTTTGTGTCTGGGTATGGGAGTCTGGAAGAATAGGGGGCATATCAAAAAAGTCATTTATCTGACTACATGATTTTCTACTAGGGGTATATTCTTCGTGATCATCATTATCGGTGTCTGATCTGTCTATTTCAGAATTACCCGTTCTGAAAACGTGGGTTTCGTCATCAGCAACTCCAGCAGTACGCCATTCATGTGGTTGTGGTGATGGTGGTGGTTGTTGTTGTTGTTGAGAATCAGGCTGCTCTATTTGGAGGTCTTCGTCGTCATCACCCTCCTCGTCACCGTCGTCGTCACCGTCGGATACGCCGGGATACACAAAGAGTAATGGGGGTCTTTCTGAATCGACTGCAAGGTGCAGAAAAGTAGAGATATCCCCATCGTTGGATAAATCCACAAATGACCCATCGCCATTTTTAAACACTAACTTGCAAATATCAGAAGAGTTGATTCCACATTTTTGCATGGCGTATGCAACAAACTTCTGATAAGTATAGTTTACTGACACTTTTACACCATGCTTAGATTTATAAGCAAAATTCCACTCATTGTTATCTTGCACCCATTCACCATCAAAACAGAAATATAGCTTAGCTTTTGCAACAGATGAACTCATTTTTCAGTAGTATCTCAAACACAAAATATTGCAGAAAGAAATATTGCAACAATGAAATCGTTGTGTGAGAATTATGGCTTGAATTTTACGTCTATTTATGAATGAAACAACCAACATATCAGAAAACCAATCTCTCATTTCATCCACAAACTGATATTCCAAAAACATTGATTTAACATTGATTGAAACATGCAATTGAATTTCAACCACAAATCGGTCTTTAAATTGCAATAATTGTGGAAAAAAACAGTAAAAGCATCAAGATTCGTCTAAGTATAGGGGCTGAAAGTGTAAATTTTCAGGGACCAAAACTGTAAATTTTGGTCCATCGCGGGCTGCGATCGCGGGCAGGGACCAAAAGTGCACCGCGGCCAAAGTTTAGGGGCTTCGCGGGGCATTTGTGCCCAAAATACGTGCCACGTCAGCGTATCCCGCGATCGCGGGACCCCATCGCGGGTATTTTGGGTATTTTTGCAAACTTGAAAAATTTTAGGGTATTTTGATAACAGTTGGTTTGACTTTGGGTATTTTAATTAATTTCCCTTTCAAAATAACAAAGCATCAAAATGTATATTTTTTTAATAATTTATTTAAAATGTAAGAAAAATCATTTGAGTCAAAATTATGAATTGCATGATTTCTGAAGGGATGCAGTGCTTTTGGGAGTCTGTAATCATGGCAAAGGTAAAATAGAATCCAGATAGGATGGTTAAATTTATAGTGCTTAAAGAATTTGTACCCTTTACTCTAAAAGTTGTACATCGAGTAAATTCTGTTAAAAGCAAATCAAATAGCAACTTTTACATGGATGGCTTGTACCATTTGCAAAGAATGTTGTACATGGAGTAAATTATGTGGAAAAAAAGCTAATTTAAAGTTGTAAATTTTCAACAAGATGAGTTGGATTAATAATTCATAGGAGTAAATAACATTATATAAAACCGTATTTTTATATGTGTTTATTTCGTATATGAAACGACACATAAAAATTGGTTAATAAAGATTTACAATTTATTAATAATTTAGATTTTAGGCATCAACCTATCTATTTCACCCATTCATCATGATTTTAAAAGGTGGTTTAGTAAAAATAAATTATGGAAAAAAGTGGTTTTAGAAATAAAAATATATAGTTTAAAAAGATAAAAGGCAAATGCACGCCTAGTGTAATTTAATGGAATAACTTAAAAATTAAAATAAAATTAGATTAATTAACAAAAGTGCATCTAATTATGAATCCACATAACCCTATAGCCTCACATCTCCACCCTTCATCATTTCCAATTCTTTTTCGTTAAAAAAAATTCACATGTGACGTGGATGAAATTATCTAAACAAATGTTTAATGGTTAAAAGATTTATGTCATTAACATATATCAGTAGCTAAAAAAACTTATTTAAATGGCAACTACAAATACAAAAAATTAATTATTTTAAAATAAGGACATAAGTGGTTAACCATAGGGACCAAAAATATAATTTGTCTTAGCAGATTTGTGAGATTGAATGAAGGCAAGACTTGGTATGCCATAAAACGGGGGAAATTGACGAAAATAGCTATTCCAACGAACCCAATTGAGAAAATAGCCAAAATCTCTCCCGTATTACGAAAATGGCCATGGGTCCGCACTCGATTCCAGTGCGGACATCACTCGTACCCAAAACGACGCCGTTTTCAGCTCCGGACGATTTTTTTTTAAAGTCGGTCCAACACCGCAAGTGCGGACCCGGCGAACCCTATTTTGTGTATTTATGTACGATTTTTTCTTAGTTTTCCAATATGATTTTTCCCAATTTCTTTGAAACAAATTTTTTCAGAAATGAGTTCCTTACCTGATAAAATTAAGCTACGTATTTGGCCTGGGGGTTCTTGGCAACTGAACGGGACGGATTGGGTGTATCATTCCGCATTCCCGGTAATGCGAGTCATGGTGCCAACCAACATGACACATTCTAAGTTTGTTAGGTGTGTTCAAAGCAGATGTGGATTCGACCCTAATTTTGGTACGACTAAAATAGTGTACCAATTTTCTGGCCAAATTTATGAGTTACGAGACACCGACGATGTAAAAGCTTTTATGGAATCTGCTGCGGCTGTAAGAAATCCACCAACACTTTGTGTTTATATTGAGTTTGCTGACACAAACAATGTTGGTGGTTGTTCCAACAGCGTACGAGAGTCTGATGTTGGTGGTGGTTCGAACACCATACGAGAGCCAGATGTGTCTCCTGTTGAGCAGAGTCAAGCTTACGTGCCTCATTTTCAGTCTGAAGATGAGCATGTGTATGGGTATAATCATGATTTTCTTAGTCCCAATAATTATGGTTATAGTGACTATAACCCCGAAATTGTTCCGGAGACCCAAGAACCGGTAGAAGAACCACATGAAGAAGAAGAAGACGACGACGAGTCCCATGTTTACCGTTTGGATATTCCTGGTCTAAATCTAAATGAAGAAGACGACGAAGAAGACGGTGAAGAAGATGAAGAAGAAGAAACCAGTCCTTTTAAATCATACGGGGGAATAAATGATTTTTTTGGCCAACCTCATCCCCTTCCAGATCTGGATGACCATTTCATAAGACCTAACCAAGAGCCCGTAGCATATAATCGTAGTCCATTAGTGAATGAAGGGGACTTCTTCGCCTCGAAAGACGACCTGACCCTTGCCCTTGGAAAAAAGTGTGTTCAAGAGGGTTTCCAGTATTATGTGGAGAGATCTTCAAATACCTGATTCGAAGCGTGTAGGGATTGTAACTGTGATTGGCGTGTGTATGCTGCAAATGTCAAAGATAGCGATATGTTCCAGGTACGCAGGATGAAAGACGTACACATTTGTTCAAGGACCCAGATGCATCCTAACCACCGTAACGCCAATAGGAGAGTACTGGGTGATATAATCATGCCTAAAGTACAGGATGAAAGTCGTAAACTCCGTGGATCCGACATTGTGAAGGACATCAAGGAGCAATACAACGTAGATATCTCGTATTCGCAAGCGTGGCGTGCAAAAGCTTTTGCGCTAGCCTTGGTGCGGGGCGACCCCCACAATTCTTACACGCGACTCCCTGGGTTTTTCTATAATTTGGAGCTTCAAAACCCTGGTACCTTTTCCCGAATACAGAGAGATATTGCAGGACGTTTTAACCTTTGTTTTTACGCCCTTGGTTGCGCGGTATATATTATTTCCTGTTATATAGTCTACACTTTCATTATATTATATAGTATTCTAACGTTTTGAGCATAACTTTTCGTAGATCCGATCGTTTACGAGCTATTTGCGCCCGGTCATTATAATAGACGACGCTCATTTGAAGGGGCCTTACTTGGGCACAATGTTCTTAACCGTTGCTATGGACGCCAACAATCAAATTTTCATGCTCGCTTTCGGAGTTGGTAGGTCTGAGAGTGGAGAGGGATGGACTTATTTTTTGTCCAACCTGAAGCAGTGTATCGGCGAACCAGAAGGGTTGGTGTTTGTTTCGGACAGGGTCGGTTCAATACGCCAAGCTATCAATACGGTGTACCCACATGCCCATCATGCGCTCTGTTGTCGCCATCTAATGATGAACATGAAAACCAGGGATAATAGGATCGACCATTATAAGACTATGTTTTGGAAGGTCTCTAAAGCGTACACGGTGCGTGACTTCGATCTTAGAATGGCAGCTCTACGAGCTGCTGTACCTGTGGGAGTCCAAGTTTTGGAATCTGATACTACGCCAGAAAGATGGTCTAGGGCCCATTTTCCTGCAATCCGTTACAACATAATGACTTCAAACAGTGCCGAGTCTGTCAATGCACTGTCCCGTTACGCTCGGAGGTTACCTATCGTGTCCCTCATGGATTACTTTCGATCAATGCAACAAGACTGGTATGCAAAACGTCGGAACAACGCAGGTTATCATCTATACATACATCAACCTACATACAATCTACTGTTGTTACAACTAGGTGAGATTATTTTCAGTATTTTGACTATTTTTGTTTCTACAGCAAAATGGGTAGATTTTCTAACCCCGTTTGCAATGAAAAAAGTTAAAAGGAGACAAATGAAGTCGTCGAGGTTTACTGTCCATGAAATTGGTCATGGTGTATACGAAGTATGTGATATGCGCAGGGACGCGAAGGTGGCTTACAATAATCGTAATTGCACTTGTATGAAGTGGCAGATGTCCGGTTTACCTTGCAGTCATGCAATCGCCGTTGCAAGATATCTCCGGTGTACAGATGTCACACACCTGGCGCTTGGTTACTTCACGACGGCTACCTGGCGAGCAACACTCTCAGAGGTCATACATCCGGCTGGGCCTCCTGAAATGTGGGTTGTTCCAGACCCACCACTTATGACCGTTAAACCTCCGTTGATGCAGAAATGCGTTGGTAGACCGAGCAACCACGACCGTATCCCATCCCGTGGCGAGGATCCGACACCGAGAAGATGTTCACGGTGTAATCAAAGCGGACATAATCGATCAAACTGTCATGCAGAGTTTCCAATGAATCAAGGAGCATCCGGTAGCCGACCACGTCGAAGAGCCTCCGGTAGCCGCCAACATCAAGGAGCATCCGGTAGCCGACAAATTCAAACACAGGCGACCCAGGAGACCAACTACGGCAGTTCTAGGCATCAAACTATCGATCTAAATATTTATTTTAACGAGTAAACCTGTTTGAAGTCTCAAGTTATGCCTGTTACGTTCAATTGTCTTTCAAGCTTGTTGTCCTTATGTTTACTGCTGATTTCAATGTACTTTGTCGTGTCTGTTAAGGGTTGTTGTGTATAAAATAAAGTAAACATGAAAGTTGCATTTTATTGATACTCATAAAGCATGGAAACTAGTACGTTTGAAGAAATCTACTACTACGGGTAGATGTCCTGCATTTTGGTGATCCAGACAACCTTTTCATCAATAACCTCCTCCATTCCCGTGTAACTCTCTGTGAGCTATGTAATCTCCTCTTCTAGTTCGCGAATTTGTTTTTGCAGATCCCTAAGATCCCGCCTCCTTTGTGCCAGGTCTTGTTTCTTCTCCTCCAGGCAGTCCTTCTTCCCTTGAATAACCAACCTGTTTTGGTTCCACATACGTTTTATGTTTACAATCTCGGCGTTCTCGTCATCAATTGACCGTTTTACGGGGGATGGCATTCTTCAACATGGTAAGAACAAGCGCAGGGTCGTAAACCGTCAATTTTCAAAGTTTAGGGGCCTAAACCGTCAATTTTCAAACTATAGGGGCCAAATCTGTAAATTTCCAGATGACAGAATTTTGTAAATGCATGGGACTACTTGCCTACAAAGTTGGGTGAAAATCCAAGTTTAGGGGCCTAAACCGTCAATTTTCAAAGTTTAGGGGCCTAAACCGTTAATTTTCAAACTATAGGGGCCAAATCTGTAAATTTCCAGATGACAGAATTTTGTAAATGCATGGGACTACTTGCCTACAAAGTTGGGTGAAAATCCAAGTTTAGGGGCCTAAACCGTCAATTTTCAAAGTTTAGGGGCCTAAACCGTCCTTTTTCAAACTATAAGGGCCAAATCTGTAAATTTCCAGAAAACAGAATTTGGTAAATGCATGGGACTACTTGTCTACAGAGTTGGGTGAAAATCCAAGTTTAGGGGCCTAAACCGTCAATTTTCAAAGTTTAGGGGCCTAAACCGTCATTTTTCAAACTATAAGGGCCAAATCTGTATATTTCCAGAAAACAGAATTTTCCCAACTTAAACAACATTACATTCTTCAAATATAACATTAATAAACTTACACATTACATTTTTCATATATACATTAATAAACTTACACAAAGTTTAATACAAACTTATATTAAAAAAAATAAAAGATGAGAACATTGTGTTAAAAAAACATTACATACTCCAAAATACAACAAATGTGAACAAAAACATTATGTAAAATTTAGCAAACATTACATTTTTCATACAATACAAACATTAAAAAACTTACACAAAGCTTGATACAAACTTAGATTAAAACAACAAAAGATGAGAACATTGTGTTAACAAAACTTACCTCGTTCGACATTGTGTGTAAAAAATGTGTGTATTCCACTCTCGTGCTCGACTTCACGTGCCAAGGGGGACCAAATTTTTAAAAAAATAACAAGGAAGAGACCAAATTTTTAAAAAAATAACAAAGAGGAGGGGACCATTTTTTTTAAAAAAAATCGCAGGTGGGTGGGGCTGGTGGGGTTGTTCTTGTTTTTAAAGAAGAGAGGCGCAATGTAGGTGGCGAATGAGATTTAGGGTTTCTTTTGGCTCCGCACTTGCGGTGCCGGGCCGACTTTAAAAAAAATTCGTCCAGAGCTGGAAACGACGTCGTTTTGGGTACGAGTGCGGTCCGCACTGGAATCGAGTGCGGACCCATGGCCATTTTCGTAATACGGGAGAGATTTTGGCTATTTTCTCAATTGGGTTCGTTGGAATGGCTATTTTCGTCAATTTCCCATAAAACGGTGTTAAAATGACCTAAAACGGCACAATTGGGTGCATTGGTCGTGATTTGGTTGGCATTAAATGCGGCTTCAAGGAAGTTGCATGCGATGGTGAGTTCGACATCGTGTGCATGGAAGAGTCGTGTATGAATGCAAGATTGAAAACAAGTTAAGAACTTGCGTAGGGTGGGGGCATGGGCGGGTTGGCTTAAGGGGCGACCTTCCTAAGGTCGCCCATAATTGAGCAAGACCTAAATCGACTTTGGAGGTCACATGGGAAGTCGCTTAAAGTCACTATTGGTACGACGTCGATTATTTCATATGTCAGTGCATAATAAGTGTAAAACATTGTTCAGTGGTGTGTTAGGTTGCTTATATAGGGTTGGGGTTTCAGCGAAAAGTTGAGGTTAACGTGAGAAACGTGAGAAGTGGTTATCAACCGTTGGATGAGAAATTGACGCACATTGGGATGAGATGAACCAGATCAATTCTTTTCTAAACCACAATTCATGGGAGGGGATTTGGTTAAAAGTGATCAACGGTTCAGATCCACTTCTCACGCTTATCACGTTAATCTCAACTCTACATACGATCCTTCACTTTTAATCAAATCCCCTCCCATGAATTACGGTTTAGAAGAAATTTGACCCGATTCATCTCGATGCATTTTATCTTAGTACATCTCATCCTAATGTGCATATATTTCTCATCAAACGGCTGATAACCACTTCTACATTGATCTCAACTTCTTACCAAAACACAACTATATATATATTATTGCATGTAAGATTATTGCTTGAAACCAGTAATCATTGATGCAATTCAGTTATCAATCAAGTGTCTACATGATGAATGAGGCTAAATGAATGGTTTGGATGAGGGTTGCACGGGTTGTAACATTTTAATGGGTTGCAAAATAAATCACCCCTATATATATATAAATATATATATATATATATGGTTTGTTTGAGGTGGAATGAATGTTGGTGGAAGAGTGAGACCAGGCTGAAATGATGTGCACATTAGTTCTAACCAGTGTGAATACTTGATTCTTATGATGCCACCTCATTACTCTTGGGTTTTCCTTTAAGGATATGAAATATTTAACTATTACATGAAATGTTTTGTCATGTAAATAAAAAATAACTAATTAACCTAAAAATGGATCAAATTTTGTATGAACCTTCAAGCCATATCCTATCCTTTATATAGCCACTCACACTTCCAACTTTTCACTTTTGTTACCAATGTGGGACAATAAAGAATCAACCACAATTCACCATTTGATGAATACTTGATTCTCATGATGCCACCTCATCAACCATGGATTCTCTTTTTATATATATAAAGATTCCTCCCTGTGTCAATTTAACACTTTACATTTTGGATCTCGCTCCACTTTTCACTTATATTAATATTTTCTTTATTAAATTAGTTGATAATTTTATTTTTTATTTATTTAATAAAATATCTAAATCAGTTTAATATACAAAACTAGAAATCATAATCAAAAGTTAATACTTTTAAATAATCAATACTACACGACAAAATTTAAATTAAGTACGTATATCTTCTATAACCATATTTTTAAGAGTAAATTTGTCATTTTTTTCAAATTACTATCTTTGGTTATGTAATTTTTAAATGACAATCTTTAGGAGAGGCTAAGACTATTAGCATCCATCCCATTCTAACCCATACTTTTTCACTGCCACATCAGCGCCACATCATTTTTCTCTTCCAACTCATTCTAACCCACAAACCCCCACATCCATCCCACACCACCATCCCATCTTTTATTTATTTTTATTTTTATTTTTGTTACCATTAATTTAAATAATTAATATTTTATAAGTAATTTGTAATAATATATAATATTATAATTTATAAATCAAACTAATATTTTAAGCTTACATAATAAAAAAAAATACATAAATTTCAAATAAAAAATGATAACTACTCGTTGTGTCTTGGAAGCCGTGAAATGTGTTCGATTAAATCCGCCCGAAGGAATAAGTGGGGAAGATGGAAGAGATTGAGAGTAAATTTGTAGAGAGATTGAGAGTAAAATGAAGTGTGAAAAAATAAGTAGGAAGTATATAGTATTTATAGGATAAAAAATTAAAAATTAAAAATTAAAAATTAAAAATTAAATTTTACAACGGATAGAATTCAAAAAAAAATTTAATTTTTTTTTTAATCTCAACCCAGCCCGGGTTCACCAACCCGGGAGGCCTCCAACCCAGGCGAACCCAAGCAGGGGCGATGGTGTGCTAAGCCATCCCAGGCCAACCCGAGCCAACCCAGCCCGCCGATGCGGTTGGTCTAATGGCACAAAAAAAAAGGCTAAATGCACCAAAAAAGTACAAAAAAAGAGGGTGATGATTACATTGTTTTCATAACCAATCATTTTTTGATTTAAATATATATAATATATATATATATATTATTTGATATATATATATATATTATTTATTTGTTTTATATATATATATATATTAGAAATATATATATATATTATTCTTTTTGTTTATATATATAGGGGTGTCAATTATATAATTATAAAAATAAAACATAAACATTGCGATTTAACATATAAATAGAACATAAAATAATCTATATTATATTCGATTATTCTAAAATAACATTATCCGCAGTACAATTAACACGTAAAAGTTGTTGGTACTTCTGTATTCGATCTGAATACGGGGTAGCCCATCCTGCAGCACACGGATAACGAAAGTGGATAAAATGTTGAGTTATAGTAGGGAACGGGTATCCTTCTGCCATATCTAATTTCACATAATGGTTACCATTAACGTACCCAATTGTAAAAGCAACATGTTGATACCACGTTGACGGAGTGGACCTAAGCGGCAAGTACGTCACACAGCCTGCCATATTTATAACTTGTAATATCACATTATACTTTGAAGCAATCAAGACACCTATTTCAGGCATTGTCATCCAGTGTTCAACCGGTGCACCTCCATCTGATTGAAAGAAGTTTAAAGTGCTGTAAACAATATTCCAATATTGACCTTCAAAAGCGTTCCAGTATTCTGTCTTGTGTGTATCTAACTCTTCCATCAAGTTAGACCGAATTGTGGGCCATGTGTAACGCCCCGAAATCCGTACCAATTTAAACTTCGAGTTACAACAGGTTATGACAATAAAATTTCAACTTATATAGATAGCAAATGAATTAACCATCAAGAGTGTAATTACAATACAAGATACTTCGAATAACCTATCAATCTAATCATGTCTCTATAATCAGATTAATTGAGTTATCTAAGCTATCTTTCAAAATCTCCTTTTTGTTAATTGCTACTTCTGTTATCCCAAAACACTCGTCCCACAACCTTTTATTTGCCCGAGCCTGAACCTGGTAAGAAAACATTATATGAAACGATTAGGCCAACGCCTAGTGAGAACATTCATTTCAATAATAACATTTGCAAAATCAATGTAAACAAGTTATAACAAACCTGGTTACTCCTTTTTCTTACCGTACGTATAACTCTATTCCATTATACAATTTTTACCCAATTCCATGACTATGACTGATAACAAAATAATCAGCATATCATGATCCAGAGCCACACTACGAACCTTTACAGATTCTAGATCAATGCTCTCCACCAATAAATCGCGATTACACACGCCCATTTATCAGTAAGGAAGAAGAGATTACAAGTACTTATGTCAACCTCACTCTTTTCCTTAGAAATCAGAAATAACGATTAAACGAGAAATACCACACGCCTATTCCATGATATCCCACACACACTGGAATAACGATTAAACGAGAAATACCACACGCCTATTCCATGTGATTACCAAACTTTAGTGCCTACGGATCCGTATCACCTAATTGTACTCATACAGGTATTTAATCAATATAAATTCCTCATAGCAATCGTATAAGCGAATATCATATTTATACCTCATAAATTCCTTATAGCAATCGTATAAGCGAATTATTTATTTCACGTAGATTTCCCATAACAACCGTATGAGCAAATCACCTTTAACACATTCCTGCCTAGTATCACACTAGCGCAGTCTATAAACCTAACATACTACTCTTCAAGGTACGTATGATCAAGCAACATAAGGTATCTTCATCCTCAAATGCCCCCCTTCGGCGACTTAGCACGGGGGCTCTGCTACCCGGTTAGCGGATGGGGTCAAGGGGCAACGCCCTTGCGGGGTCTGGGGGCAGCGCCCCTAGAAACTTTTTAGAAACTTAATCATACAAAACATCTAGAATCTGCTTACCAAAATCTGTAAACTGACTCTTTTATCCAACTCCCGGTAGTCCCCACTCCCGGTAGTCCCACTCCCGGTAGTCCCCACTCCCGGTAGTCCCACTCCCGGTAGTCCCACTCTCGGGACTTCACCGAAACTCGTAAATACCGGGACTCTATTGTACCGGGACACTCTAGTACCGGGACTTGCCTGTACCGGGACTACGGACTGCTCATTCAATTTGTCCAGCAAATCAATCTAATTCATCAAGTCATCTTATTTCAAGCCACTCTATTCAGCCATAATCCAATTATACAGATATATCAAGGTTTAATACAACTTAAAAAGCATTGATTTATACAAAGAACTGATAGAACTCACCTTTGCAGTAAAAGCCTACTTCCTGTGCAAACTAAGAACTTCAATCGAACGATAATGATTCTGCACATTCATCCAAGAATACATATTCTTTCATAATCTAACATCTATACCAGATTTCTCAAACATAACAAACGATTCTTACCAGACCCAGATGAAATCTCGTTTTCTCCTGTTCTTCTTCTTTCTGCTTTAAGACCGACTCAAAACCCCACACACAGATTAGAATGAGATAATATCTTATTCTCTCTAAACTTATCCATACACACTTTCATAGCTACAAAACACACCCTCTAGTTCCATTAATCCACGAATGACACCAAACTTCAAACCCTTGTATTTTAACCCTATTGAATTATAATTTACAACATAATTCAAGGTTTGAAACCAAAATACAATTAGATCCCAATTCTCATTAAAATAATAATAACGAAAATTCAGGATGTTACACCATGCATCTTCATGAAGACCCAGACAGACAGCTATTGCTCGGAATCCACAATTTCCATCACCTCTCACATCATGTACATGCGTAATGTAAGGGTGAAACATCTTTGGAAATTGATTAATGTATGGATGTACATTATAGTTTTTGTCCATGAAAGAACTGTATCTCGGTGGTTCCTGGTAACTCATTTTTTCCAAGTCAACAAATGTTGACGCGTTCGAACTACTACGTCTAAGGGGTCTTTCACTTGTAAAAGACGGGTCAACATGAGTTGCAACAGACAGATCAACATGAGTTGCAAATGAGGGATCAACATGGTTTTTTCTGAAAAGCTTATCCTTCAACGAGGGCCGTCCACGAGTAGTCTTGTTAACAACAGGTTCACGAACCCATGTTTTTTATGCACTGGCTATCTCTTTTATCTTCCTCAGAAAACCGAACTTACCAGATCTCGATTGCTTGTTAAATTCCTCAGTAAACATTTGGACTTCAGCTTCACAACCTACGTCATCATCTTGTAAAGATTGGCACGGTGATAAATCAAGCGTCGTCCAAAATACATCAATTGAATCAATTGGGATAGGATGACCTTTGTTCAAGTATTGCATTTGTCCGTGCGCACATGACAACCCATAACTTGTACGTAGTAGACAACTACAATTTTCAGAAAATAAGCCAACAGATTGAGCTCGCTCATACTCTTGGAATATTATGTTTAATGCATAATGTGAAACGAAACCACACAATTGTTTGAAGTGTGTTATGCGATGACGATGTTTCGTGACACTTTTGCTCACTTCAATACTTGCTTTAATTTCTGTATCTTGTGACTGAATGATTTGATTGATCTTGCTCATAAATGTCGGTAGACTTGATTGCGCTGAATCCAAGTAACTTTTCAACTTGGAATGTTGACTCTCCACTCTGTTACTTGTCTGATTTCCAAAGTGGAGAAATTTATCAGTCCAAACATATACAAACATTTCTTTATATTTCAACCATGTGTCATTCAGATAATCAAAAACACCTGAAAATTAGAACAATTTAACCTTTTTAGTGATTGTTAAACTTACATATAACATTTTACTTATAATAATATATTAAGGTGTACCTGGATAGCTTCGTAATACTGCTTTGTAATAATAACATTTATATATTTTAATATATATCATATACACTACATAAAAAATATTTTTTATATTTAAAATTCATTTTTAACGTATTCTCAATTTTGTTTTACACTTCTATCGCATTAAATATAAGAGTACCATAAATTAAATAATTAACTATAAGAATATGAATTTTAAATAAAAAAATATTTTTATGTAGTGTATATGATATATATTAAAATATATAAATAAAAAAAATTCAACATTGGACTCATTTCGAACGTATCGAAGAGACGATTATAATGATGTAACTTGTTAAAATTAAAACGTATTTTTTTAACGTATTTTAGTTAATAAACGATTATATGTGTTAAATGTAAAATTTAAATTATGAAAGTAAAAGGTATAAAGTAAAGTAAGTAAATAAGTATAGGGGTTGAAAGTGTAAATATCAAATCAAAATCACAATCTAAGGCCTATAAAGGCCTAGCTATGTAAGCTATGTATCACGAGTGTTTGTAGTTTTCTTGACTCGGTCTTACTTTATACATGAAAAGAAATAAAAAGGAATGATTATAATATGAACGATGCTTATAGGAGTCTAGCAGGTTTTAAATACAAGTAATATTATTCATATAAATCAATTAAATAAGATGTTTTGGAAATATTGAAGATTCATTTATTATAACTAGAAGTCTACTCGCGCAATGCAGCGTGATATATCTTGATTTTAAGTTTCTAATTTATTTTAATGTGTGGTTTTGAGAAAACGGTCAATTTTTTTTTATAATTTTGTTTAAAAAATGACGTTTTTGAGAAGTTCATTGATTTGAGGATTTGAAAGTGGGTAAAGATAATGATTAATTAATAAGAGTCCACGATTTAAGAATTTGAAGGTTGTTAGAGATAAGTATTAATCAAATAATTAGCATTAAAAGCGATACATAAAGCTTCATTAGTTGTTTTTGAATCCCTCTGTGGCTCTCATACCACGTACCAACCAAGTTTAAATAGTTGGTACGATATACCAACCAATTAGATCGGTACAAACTAAATAGTTGGTTTGTCTCGGTATAAAATTGACACCCATATATATATAAACAAAAAGAATAATATATATATATATATATATTTCTATATTTCTAATATATATATATATATATAACAAATAAATAATATATATATATATGTTGGGTCACCAAGGATTTGAAATTGACTCACCGATGTTTTTCCTAAAACTCATACTTAGAATATTTTAGTTTGGTTCTTTAGATGACTTGTACAAAATATCAAATGTTCGGTGAAGTCGAAGATCAACCGAAACCAAGCTTGAAGACTCTCTACTTGTGGAAAATAGAAGACTCTTGGCAACATTCAAACAAGTCATCACCACCGAACTTCCTGGATAAATTCGGTGGCCTCTTCACCACCGAATTACCAGGACAGTTTCGGTGGACTCGTCATCCACCGAAGAGCCTTGCCAATTTCGGTGTTCAAGCTCCACCGAATTACCTGGACACTTTCGGTGGTCCTCCTCACCACCGAAATGTTCTTGCAATTTCGGTGGTCAGTCTTAATCTCGGTGGTAACTCCTTCGGTGCTAAAGTCTAAGACAGAAGATCATTTATTATGGGACAATATCCTCTAGCAGATAAAAGTGACAGTTTGTCTCTTTATCCACTTTCAGTTAAAGTCCCTTTTATCTGCATGAGCTACTCTGTCTGAACCTAGCGAAAAGTGACAAGGACTTCTCAACCCTCCAGAAGTCAACATCCTCTGCAAGTGTGAAGTTGACAAGTGTCCTTAGCATTTAATGCTTGGGCACTCCTTGGCACTATAAAAGGAGAAGACATCCCCTTGCAAAACTCACACATCTTGAGAGACTTTGAAGATTACTGTGTGCTCTTGATATTCTACGCAAACTGGAAGATTTCTCTAAGTGCAAGAATTTCCAGTTTGCTTGAAAAACTTTATAGCTTTGTTCTAAGTGTTCTTAGTTATTTTGTTAGTATACTTTGTGTAAGATTGTTAGAATAGTTTATCTGTTCTTTTCCGCAACAGTCTTAAGTTTTCTATGTGTAATTCTTGTTGAAAGATTTTCAATAATAGAATTAAAATTGTGAAAATTTTGAGTATTGTATTCAACCCCCCCCCCCTTCTACAATACTTGGTTAGCCATCTGGGACTAACAAGTGGTATCAGAGCAGAAAGTTTAATTCCATAAACTTGATCTGCGATGGCTGCCTCCTCTTCCTCTATTGTTGAAAACTCTTTTCAAAATAACTTTTCTGAAAATGGCTCCATTTCAAAACCTCCTAAGTTCAATGCTAACAACTTCTCTTTGTGGAAAAGCCGCATGATGCTGTTCATGGAAGGAGTGGATACTAGATATCCAACCATTCTCCAAGAGGGACCCTTTATCCCCAGAGTTTGGGCTCGCTATGAAACGCAGAGGCCTGGTAAAGAAACCATGGAAAAAGATAATTCTGATGATTCGTCTGATGAAGAAAAATCTGCTGCTACTGGTCGTTACATTCTTAAAAATCCTAAGAAATATACTGATGAGGAAAAACGACTTGTATCTCTTGATTCTAAAGTTAGAACTATCATTGCTCTCTCTCTTCCTGATGAAGTGTACCACTCTCTGGTAAATCTCTCTACTGCCAAAGAGATGTGGTCCACTCTGTGTGTTTTGTACGAAGGTACAAATGAAGTTAAAAAGAGCAGAAAGATTGCTCTTGTTAGAAATTATGAACTCTTTGCTTTTGAAAAAGGAGAATCTCTTCCTAGCTTCTATAACCGTTTCAACTCTCTTTTAAATGATCTTAAGGTGTTGGGCAGAGTCTATGATAATGAGGAAGTCTTGTGCAAGTTCATGGATTGTCTCCCAGATTTTTGGGAAAATATATGTACTTGCATCAAAACTACCAAGGACCTTGAGTTCATGGCCTTAACTGTTCTTTATGGAACTCTTTTCAACTATGAGCAGACGAAACTGCATAGGTTTACAAAGAACTCTTCTCTTGCTCTCCTAAGTGACTCTTCCAAAAAGACTAAGTGTTTACCAAAAATCACCTACCCATCTGACTCTGACCATGATAGTCAAGAAGATCCCAATGATCATTCAGAGGCATATCTTAGTGATGCTAAGGAAGAATGTGAGGAAACTTCTGTTGATAAATTATCTGATGAAATGGTCATGTTGGATGGGCACTCTAAATCCAAATCTCATCTCTCTTCTGGAAAATCTAAGTTTGGTAGAAAATCATCCTCTTCTCTCTCCAAACACTCTTGTTTGGACAAATCTAATGAGGAATGTTTTAACTGTGGTAAAAAGGGCCATTTTGCTTCTGAGTGTAAAAGTAAACATTTTGAAAGACCCAGAACTGCTTCCTCAGGCCGATTTTCCTCAAAATCGGAAAGATCCAAATTTGATTCCCAAAAGTTCAGCCAACACCTCTCTTCTGCACATTCTGACCGGGCTGAAAGGTACAAGGAAAAATACAAGAGAGAAAAGGAAAGAAATGACAGACTTGTCAGAAATGCAAAGGGTCTGCCTGCTAAAACTCATGATTTGGCAGATGAACCCACATCTGAAAGCGAATGACACCTCAAAAGTCTGTTTCATGGCCAAGATAAATAACATGGATGATTCAGAAGGCCACACCTCCTCAACTGCTCTTGTATCAGCTAAGTGTCTCCCCTCCTCACCAGGTACACCCATTTCTATCTCTCTCTGATGCTGAAAAGATTGAAGCATTTAATTCTTTATCTATTGTCTTTAGATGATGCATCCTTCTCTTCTAACTCATGCAAAATATTTTCTAACTCTGAAAAATGAAAGTTTTTGGGTGTTGATTCCTTCTGAAAAATAAATTCCTTAATTTTTTAAAAAATACCTGTGTGACATCTCCTACCGATTTTCCTTCTGTGTGTCTCAAATTGTCTATTTCAAAAGAAAAGATTTTTGTCCTCCCAAATCTTGATAAAGGAATTTTAGGAGCTGCACCCCAATTCTTTGTTACCTCATCAAATTCCTTGAGCAAAAGTAAGGAAAAATGTCAAGTTTCTAAAAGGATCTTTCCTCATAGAAAATTCTATATCTGTGGTGCTACTTTTCATTTTGCCAAAGACTGCCAGAAAGAAAGAACTGATCTAAAGTGACACCAACCCTTTTCTTCTAACCCAAAAGGACCCACCTTCAAAATGGGTACCTGGAAATTAAATTCTTTGTGATTGCAGATTTTGAGCTGGGCAGATGGATCTATGTGAACAAGTGAGAAAGTTGACAAAACCTTAGAATTCTTTACTCTCATGACATCATAAGCATGATGATGTCATTCTCATGACATCACCATCTCCAATCTCTTAAAATTCCATTTCTTTTCTAAACCTCACCACCGAAATTTTCCTTAACCACCGAACCAAAAATTCATCATCTTCCACCAAATATTCTTTTTCACCACCTTTTCTCTCTCCTCCATCAATCACTCCAAGACAATAACAATCCATCTTCTTGTGATGACACCCATCTCCACCGAAATCCCAAACCATGCAATCACCACCTCCTCTTTTCTATATTTTTCTTCCACAATTTCTCTATCTTGCTGCCGACACAAACCAAAACCATATCCCACCATACTTTACTTCCCATCATATGTTTTGCCTCCTCGATCGGTGGTACCCCTCAAATTCGGTGGAACCCTTCAAATTCGGTGGTGAAACCCTTCTAAATTTGGTACAATCCTTCAAACTCCTCGGTGGAATCCTCACACAGATCCACCACCGAATCACCACTGATCCCCCACCGATCCTCCACCGAATCTCCACCGATCAACATCACCACCGAAATCCCAAACCATGCAAACATCACCTTTTCTTTTATATATTTTTCTTCCACCAATCCTAAACACAACCCTCAATCACCCTTCTCTTTGCTGCCGACAGAAATTTCGGAGTCTTTCAAATGAATGTCAAAAGTGCCTTCCTCAATGAGGAACTTGCAGAGGAAGTCTATGTGAAACAACCTCCTGGCTTTGAAGACCCAGCTCATCCAGACTATGTGTACCGACTAGACAAAGCTCTCTATGGTCTCAAGCAAGCTCTACGTGCTTGGTATGACACTCTTGCCAATTTTCTCTTAAAGAATGGATATTCCAGAGGAAGCTGCCAACTTCTTGGTGGCAAATTGGTAAGTTGGTCCAGCAAGAAACAAAACTCTGTGTCAACCTCTTCTGCTGAGGCTGAATATGTAGCTGTGCTGAGATCCTGTGGATGAGAAATCAACTAAGGGACTCTGCTCAAATCTATTCCAAAGTCCCAATTCTGTGTGATAACTCAAGTGCAATAGCTATTGCAAATAATCCAGTTCTTCATTCCAGATCAAAGCACATAGATATCAGATATCATTATCAGATATCATTTCATCAGGGACCACATCTCCAAAGGTAACATTGAGCTACACTTCATTCCTACAGATCTTCAGTTTGCCGACTTGTTCACCAAACCTCTAGATGAAACCAGGTTTAATTTCCTCATAAATGAACTTGGCATGTGTAATCTTCAATAACTATGTGTCCTAAGTTTCCACCGAATTCTCATCGGTGGACACTATTCTTCTCTCACAAATCTCCTCTCCTATCTAGAAACATAGGAAAGAACCCCTCCAAATGATGTCATCCCATGCATGGTAGACACCTTTTTCTTTTAATGATGTCATCACCATGATCTCATCTCACCAAAGTTGTAGACCTCTACCATTTCTTCTACCGATTCTCTCCCCACCAATTTTATCTAGCTTCTCATATACTCTTCCTCTCACCTAACCCAACTTCCTATGTGTCATCTCCTCATCCCATCCCTTTTTCATCTTTTTCACTCTTGGTTTGCAACCCATCTCTCCTTTCACAAAATCCACCCACTACAAACTCTTCTGCAGATGTCACACCAAATCCTAAATCTCAATCTCTTTGGGTCATCAAAAATTGGAAGAAGAAATTCCAATCTCTCCTCCATTTTGAAGATTTTCTACATAATGCCTTATAAGACTTTCTCCACTCTCTGCTGAAGATATCTTAGAAGATTTCCCTCAACCTCTTCAAGAATTTCCACCGAATTTTTGTCTAATTCTTGCAAATTTTCGGTGGGCATGTTTTTTTTCAAAAAAAAAAAAAAAATTCTCACCGATTTTCTACCGAAAATAACCAATTTTCGGTGGAATTTCCTTCTTTTTCGGTGGGAAAGCAAAAAAAAAAAAAAACGTTTTGGTTCTGGCCGATCTTTTCATTTTCTCTTGGTGCTTTTCCTGCGTCGGCCGCTGAGGGGGAGCAACATCAACCCTCAGTACTCATATCCAGCGACCAACTTGAAAAAATGAGGAAATCGACGGACCGGTTAAGGGGGAGCACATCAGTCCGGGCGGATCTAACTGAGGGGGAGTAACACAAAGACCGACTGATCTAACTGAGGGGAAGCAAATAAAAGACAAGTTGATGATGCTAAACAGGAAAAGATGCCAAGATGCAACAGATGGGCAGATGCATCCTGAGGCTGATTCACTCAAACTCAACCCTCCTCAAAGTTTGTCACTATAATGGGTTGTCTCCTATCAAAACCCACAGATTCTCTTGGCTGAAATCTTTTGGAGTAAGTGAATGACTTGAAGATTTGAAACATCTGAAGAAAAGCAAAAGTGCCTGAAAGATAAAGTTCTTCAACACATCAACAGGCTGCTGATCAAAATGAAGAATCCTCAAGCCAGACATAAGTTTCAACTCTCCTCTCCAATGATACAAGTAACATCTGCTTTGTTCATATTGTTTATACTTCTTTCCATTTTTTCATTCATTTGTACAGCTATACCTTTTTATTTTATCTTATATGTAAATATCATATATACATACACACACACAAAAAAAAATGGACTGTGTGAAAAAGAACCCAAAAGAGTAAAAAGGGTCAAAATGCTTTTACTTCTCAAATACTCTTAAATATTCTAAGAAAGGAGCTCAAATTCAAATAGGGGGAGATTGTTGGGTCACCAAGGATTTGAAATTGACTCACCGATGTTTTTCCTAAAACTCCTACTTAGAATATTTTAGTTTGGTTCTTTAGATGACTTGTACAAAATATCAAATGTTCGGTGAAGTCGAAGATCAACCGAAACCAAGCTTGAAGACTCTCTACTTGTGGAAAATAGAAGACTCTTGGCAACATTCAAACAAGTCATCACCACCGAACTTCCTGGATAAATTCGGTGGCCTCTTCACCACCGAATTACCAGGACAGTTTCGGTGGACTCGTCATCCACCGAAGAGCCTTGCCAATTTCGGTGTTCAAGCTCCACCGAATTACCTGGACACTTTCGGTGGTCCTCCTCACCACCGAAATGTTCTTGCAATTTCGGTGGTCAGTCTTAATCTCGGTGGTAACTCCTTCGGTGCTAAAGTCTAAGACAGAAGATCATTTATTATGGGACAATATCCTCTAGCAGATAAAAGTGACAGTTTGTCTCTTTATCCACTTTCAGTTAAAGTCCCTTTTATCTGCATGAGCTACTCTGTCTGAACCTAGCGAAAAGTGACAAGGACTTCTCAACCCTCCAGAAGTCAACATCCTCTGCAAGTGTGAAGTTGACAAGTGTCCTTAGCATTTAATGCTTGGGCACTCCTTGGCACTATAAAAGGAGAAGACATCCCCTTGCAAAACTCACACATCTTGAGAGACTTTGAAGATTACTGTGTGCTCTTGATATTCTACGCAAACTGGAAGATTTCTCTAAGTGCAAGAATTTCCAGTTTGCTTGAAAAACTTTATAGCTTTGTTCTAAGTGTTCTTAGTTATTTTGTTAGTATACTTTGTGTAAGATTGTTAGAATAGTTTATCTGTTCTTTTCCGCAACAGTCTTAAGTTTTCTATGTGTAATTCTTGTTGAAAGATTTTCAATAATAGAATTAAAATTGTGAAAATTTTGAGTATTGTATTCAACCCCCCCTTCTACAATACTTGGTTAGCCATCTGGGACTAACAATATATATATAGGATGACAATCAAATGAGAACCACAAAAAGGTTGAAAACTGTGAGGACTAATCTAAGCCCTTATTTACTTTTGATCCTATGGTTTTAATTGAAAGTTGTTTCACCACATGAAAAGGGCATAATGGTCATTTTGGTAACAAAAATTCACCATATGAAACACATATTGACTATATATCCTATTTCACCTCATGAAGTAAAATACAATTTTCATTTATTTGCTATTTCACCATATGAATCCAACATGATTATCATATTTCACCACATGAATCCAACATAACTTTCATATTTCACCAGATGAATCCAACATAACTTTCATATTTCACCACATGAATCCAACATAATTTTCATATTTCACCACATGAATCCGACACAATTTTCTTCTATGTTTTAGTTCACCACATGAATCCAACATAACTTTCATATTTCACCACATGAATCCAACATAACTTTCATATTTCACCACATGAATCCAACACAATTTTCTTCTATGTGTTATTTCACCACATGAAATCAAAAACAAATCTGGAAAACAGGAAAAACCTAAATTTGTTACTCTACTATGGAATCGGCTATGGGTTTGATTTCACCTTATGAAATCAAACACAACTTTGAGAAATAAAAACCCCAAATCTGTTACAAAGTTAACTTATCGATTTTGTAGTAAACAAAAAGGATATGAACAAAACCTAGATGAAATTTAAAATCAACTCAAACAAAACAAAAAAGCACTTAAACCAAACCGTCTCTGAAAGATTTGAGAAACCAGAAATCGGCTTAGGGAGAAATCGATGATTACTCGGAAGAAACGAAACAATGTCGAAAAGCTTTGATAAAACTCGTCGTCGTTCAGATCACCGTCGACGATGAAGATCTCGCGCTGTTTCTAAACCTTTTGTCGAGCTTGTTTCAACGACAGATCATGAAAAAATTGAAATTATCGAGACCTAAATCGCCATCGTCGTGCTTATTCAATGCAGGTTAGCAGCGAGTTCCGACGAATCCTCCGACAACGGTGACTAGAACTGAGAATTTGTTAGGTCGACGAGGAGTAGATGAATGGTGAACCTATTTTATCATGATGCACTCTTGCTGTAAAAAGTTGAGAAGAGCAGGTGAAAAGTGGAAAGGACACAATGGGTGTGATTTGAATTTATAAATCTAATGTCTAATATACCCTTGATATGTTTTTCAAATTCTCAAAACTACCCTTGATATGTTTTTCAAATTACAAAAAAATACATTTTTAATAGCCCTTGATTTATTCTAATTAATGGATTAGATTAGTCCTCAAGTTCTTAACCTTTTTTTGGTCCTCACTAGATTTAACCCCTATATATATATATTATATATATATATTTAAATCAAAAAATATTGTTTAGGAAAACAATGCAATCGGTGCCATTAGCACCTTTTTGGTGCAAATAGCACACCCCCAATCTTTATCCATATAATTTATAATTTTTTGTTGTTTTTATTCTTATTATTTAATATTTATTATTATCTTTATTCTTATGATTTATAATTCATTATTATTTTTCGCCTTGTACAAACCACAATAACAAAGACCACTTCAAAACCATGAAGATAAAAGTCGCAACTTTTAACGATGGCCATAACATAATTTACTCTTTATCTTTTTAATTCAAAATTAAATTTTAATCAAAATTAAAATAATAACATATAAGCCACATTAAGGGTGTGCAAAACCCGCACAGTCCAAAAACACGAATCGAGAAAGAGGTGTTCGTGCAAAGCTATAATGCCTCAAAATTCGAAACCCGACTTTTTGGGGATATTTGGGCTCGGGTTGGGTCTGATTGTGGGCTATCCGGCCTGTCTAAAAATTGGTCTATAAATATATTTATTTATCTAATTATTTTTTCGAAAATCTTAAATCTTAGTCAGTTGCTTTTTTCTAATTTTTAAACCTACTACCGAGTTCATCAGTTCTCTCAATCGATTGAATATATATATATATATATATATATATATATATATATATATATATAAAGAGAGAGAGAGGGGGGAGGTTCAGGAGAAAACCTCAAAAAAACGGAAAACTGAAGAACACTCTGGTGGCCCTTCATCTTGACGGTATGCACTTGTGCATACAGACAAATTATGTTTTTTTTGGTTTTTATGCACAAGTGCATTATGCACTTGTGCATGTTACAAATTACTTGTATGCACAAGTGCATACCGTCCAGATGAAGGGCTACCAGGGTGTTCTTCACTTCTCCGTTTTTTGAGGTGTTATATATATATGGTCAGGTTTAGGGGAAAACCTAAAAAAAACGGAAAACTAAGGAACACTTTGATAGCCTCCATCTGGACGGTATGCACTTGTGCATACATGTAATTTATAACATGCACAAATGCATGATGCACGTGTGCATAAAACAAAAAAAACAACTTAACTTACTTGTATGCACAAGTGCTATTAGGGTGTTCTTCAGTTTTTCATTTTTTTGAGGTTTTCCCCTGAACCTCCCTCTCTCTCTCTCTCTTTATATATATATAGGGTCAGGCCGTTCAGAGGAAAACCTCAAATAAACGAAAAACTAAGGAACATTCGGGTAGCCCTTCATCGGGAGGTAATTTGTAACATGCATTTGTGCATATGCACAAATGCATAATGCACTTGTGCATAAAAAGCAAAAAAATAACATAATTTATCTATATGCACAAGTGCATACCGTCCAGATGAAGGGCTACCAGGGTGTTCTTCAGTTTTCCGTTTTTTTAGGTTTTTCCTCTCTCTCTCTCTCTCTCTATATATATATATAGGGGTTAAATCATGTGAGAACCAAAAAAAGGTTGAGAACCATGGAAACCGATCTAAGCCGTAATTTGGTTTTGATCCTATGGTTTTAATTAAAAACTGATTCACAACATGAAAGGGCATAATTGTCATCTTGGTAACACAGCTTCACTAGATGAAATACACGGATATATTCACCAGATAAAACACATGGATTCACCAGATGAAACACAATGATTTTTCCAGATGAAACATATTGATTCACCAGATGAAACAAACAGATTTCACCATATGAAACAAAATGATTTTTCCAGATGAAACACATGGATTCACCGGAAGAAACACAATGATTTTTCCAGATGAAACATATAGATTCACCATATGAAACAAACGGATTTCGCCATATGAAACAAAATGATTTTTCTAGATGAAACACATAGATTCACCATATGAAACACACATATTTTACCATACGAAACACACATATTTCACCATATGAAACATACAAAAGACACCATATGAAACACACAGATTTTACCATACGAAACACACATATTTCACCATATGAAACATACAAAAGACACCATATGAAACACATACTAACTTTATTTCACCACATGAAATAAATCACAATTTTCATAAAATATGTTATTTCACCTAATGAAATCCAAACAAAATATTCATGTATATCTTAAATTCACCACATGAAATCAAATTCCCAAAACCCAACCACCTCTTGAATTGCTTCAGATCAGTCATGATTCAATTTCAAAGTTAATTACAAATATTTTTGTTACAGGAATATTCAACCCTAGATCTCTCCCCCATTGATTACCCCTGTTGTGTGTTAGTTCCTGGGTGAGTGTGTGTGAGAGAAAGGAGTAATCTTTTAAACATGGCGATTGAAGGCGGTTGCGGTCCAGGGGAGGCGGAGAGTGCAGGAAATTCCACTAATTTTGTGCGTCTTTGAGAAGGTTGTGTATCGTAGCCAATTTTGACGTCGTTTGGAGCACTACTTGTCGTCCGATTACCAGAACACCATTATTGCTCTTCCTATCTGGTTCCCGTCGCCACCATCTTCACCGGCAACCAATCGACTGTTATCCCACCACGTTCATAACTTCCGTTGCAACCTGTTCAATTTCTTGATTAACTCCTTCAATTTCATCATCCGATGAAAAACTCGTAATCTCTCTTCGAATAAACAATGAGAAATTGAATCGAAAAAGAAAATGAAGTAATTGATCATAGGAAGTATATAGAAGAAAGAGAATTAGGGTTTGAATGGATTTTATTCGTGTGTTAATTTGGGGTTTTACAAGCACAGATAAGAAGAAGATGCAATAATGGGTGAGATCTGGGTAATGACCTGAATGCCCTTTTTAATTCGCCATTTATTCAATAAATGGTTTTGGGTTTTAAAAAAATCACAAAAATGCCATTGTCTTTAACGTCCGTAGATTAAAATCAATAAACGAATTAGATCGGTTTTCACGGTTCACATCCTTTTTTTGGTTCTCATTTGATTACCGTCATATATATATATATATATATATATATGTGATCGTGTGAGAAGTTAAGGTTGACGTGAGAAGTGTGAGAACTGAGAAGTGGATCTGAATCGTTGATCACCTTTAATCTCATGGCCTTCCTTGAATTGCGTCATGGAGGGGAATTGATATGATGCATGTTGGTGCATCTCATTCTAATATGCATCCATTTCTCAACTAACGGTTAATAACCACTTCTTACGCTTTCTTATAAACCTAACCTTCTCACCGGTACTCATCCCTATATATACACACACATATAACTATACTCAAACCCGACTAACCCCAATCCAAAACAATCTGAAACCCAAAATTCGTGGCTTAATTTTCGTATCTGAAATCCGATCAAAATTGTAGTTTATCCACATGAACTCGCCCGCCCCACTCGATGCACACCTTTAAACCACATGGACCAAACATGTCATTTACTCTAAATTATTGTAATGGTCGAGTATTTTCCTAATATACGATAAAGTAGGGGTGAGCAAAACCCGGCCGACCCGAAAAACCAGACCGACCCGAAACCCGACTAGGCCGATTTTGGCTCACCCGATAACCCGAACCCCGAACCCGAAATGGAACCTCGGATAAAACGGTTCGGTTTGGGTTGGGTTTTTCCTAACCCGAACCCGACCGAAACCCGAAGTTTTTTATAAAAAAATATTTTTTAATTTAATAAATTGTAAATATAAATATATAATTGTATTTTCTTATTTAAAAAAAATATCTTGCATCAACTTTTCTTATTTCTACACAGTAAAACAAGATCATCAAACACAAATATGCTCAAATAAGAAAAATAGTATGGACGGGTTTCGGGGACTGTTTTGACCACCCGAAACCCGATCGGGTTGGGTTTTTTTTCGACCCGACCCGACCCGACCGATGCTCACCCCTACGATAAAGTGGATCACCGTTTATTTTCTTATTGTAGTAGGCTAGACTACTAGGCATCATCTTCAATTAAAGTCGATGCAATTTTGATGGGATAGGAAGATAGCGGAATTTATTACACGAATTTTAATTTTGGTTATAATTTTAATTAGATTAATACATTTATAAAATTTGTGATTAATATATTATACCCTTTTATTAATATATTCATACAATGTTTTTATTATATTATACGACATTTTGCAATCACGTCTGTACAACTTATCAATGCATTTGTACTATAATGACAAGATAAGTCTTGAGTCCTACTATTACGACAAAATACTCTATAAAACTGATAATCAACTATATACTTTATCGTTCTCTAGAAACTGCATGAGTTTATACTGTAAAATCGAAAGAGACAAAAATAGAGATATATTATGTTGCATTGTAAAATACACTTTCGGTTATTTTTGTTATAATTATAATAAAAGATTATGAAAAATTTGGTATTTAAACATTTGATATGGGATTAAGAATGATTGATGATTGAAAGGCATTTTTGGAGGATTATAGTTTGTGATCACAATGATGTTGTACACAAAACATGTAGACCCCATCAAATAAATACTCCTTGCATTGAGCATGAAAAAGCTTGATTTGACTCCCAAATTTTATTATTCTATTCCATTTCTTTCTTTTAATTTAGTACAAGTTTTAATTTTTAATTAAACAAAATAAAATACTTAACAAACACATAAATAAATTTAAGAGTAAATCTGTAATTTTGGTTCTTAAGGTTTAGTGAAAAAATGTTATGTGAGGCTTGAATTTTAATATGTATATAAATTATTTTTGTCGTTTTTGTTTTGCTTTAAAAATGGTCAGTGATCATTAACTACGATCTTATTTTATACTTTATCCGTGAGACATTTCAATCTACGATCTTATTTTATACTTTATATCTTATATTTTTCTTAAAAGATAATAATTATTAGATTGAGAGACAAATTTATAACAAATAAAATACAACATACAAAATAAATATTATGTTACTTTTTAAAAGAAACTTAATTTTTTGATGAAAAAAACTGAAATGCACCTTCGTTTAACAGAGAAATTAAAAAGAGTTAACGACCATGGATCATTTTCAAAGTAAAACAAAAACCACAAGGATGAATTGTAGACTTATCAAAGTTAAAATCCCACTTTTAAACTTTTTACTAAATCAAAGTTTACCCAAAAAACATATGGTAAATGTTTGAATTTCCCATTATCATGTCTTCTTTCTTTCTCGACCTAATAAAAGCATCTCCAAAACGAGAAGCAAAACTTAAAATCTCAAGAAAAAATTATATCGATTATATCAGATTCTCTATTTTAGAGATTACAATATTACTATATTATTAAAATATTTTATATATGAAATAAAACATTATTTCATCTCATAAACATATAACATCAAAGAATCTTATTAGTGAAAATATAATAAAAACATGTTTCTCTCTCATGAAATAATTTTTGTGTTCTCTAAATTTGAATAATTTCATACTCTCACACCTTCTTCATTTTGAAAAATATGTTGGAGCAAATTACTCTCCCAAAAGGACTATTGTAATAACCGAGATCTTAATTTTAAAAGAATTGAGTTTTGTGGAAGAAAGTTGTATAGTTGAAAGTTTTAGGGACTAAACCTTAATTTCAGGGAAGGTATAAAAAGCCCAAAATGAGCTCATAACCCTAAAATCAGTATTTGTGAGGGTGTGTGAGGGTTGGTGACGGCTTAGAGAAAGGAGCATAGAAAGAAGGGTTTGAGGTCTCAAGAACAAAATTGAAGAGAAGGAATCATCAATCAACAAAATTTGGAAGAGGATGTGGATCTGGAAGTCGATTCTACAAGTATTTCTGCCAGGTAATTCCTTAACCAAACTCTATTTTTGATTGTGTAGATGGATTGTTGAGTCATTTGAGAGTTCTTGGTGAGAAAGTGCAAATGATGTCTAGAGAGAGAGAGAGATTAAGCAAACTAATTGTGTTTGAGTAGCAAAGAATGGTAAGAAATGGATATTTAATGTTCATTAAGTCAGTTATCGCTTGATTGTATGGATTAAGGGGTTTTGAATATGATATTGTTTCTGAAAAACGTTCCAGCGCTGTGTCCGGAAAGTCCCTCGGTTGAATGTTACCGGGAGAGAACCCGGATGGTACAATGTGGTGTCCGGGTGAATTAGTTCCCGGATAGTTGTTCGGTAAGTTTGGTACCTGGTAAGATAGCTTATCCGGTAAGCTTGTGTTCGGTAAGTTGTGTCCGGTAAGCTTTTGTGTCCGGTAAGCTTTTGTATCCGGTAAGCTTGTGTCCGGTAAGTTCGTGTCCGGCAAGTCTGTGTCCGGTAAGCTTAGTATCCGGAAAGTAGTGTAGAATCTGAGCAGTGTGTATCTTATCCATTTCTCAGGTAAATCGACAGTAAGCCAGAAGTAAAGTAAGAAAGGACTTTATAAGCATCAGGTGAGTTTTTCTAACTAAAATACGTGATTTTACGTGTTTTCCAAAGAAAGTGATTGTGTGGAAATGCCATGTTATTTTACATGATTTTTACCTAAATGAAAGTTAAACGTTTTTCTAATTATGGTTCATTTACGAGCATGAACTGCTTTACAACTGTTACGTATGTTATCCATGAAATGTACGCTTTTATTTTGAAAGATGGCTTTTAGCAATATGGAAGGATGTGCAAGGATTTCACGTTTGTGATTTACGTTATGCTATGTGTATGTTATGTGAAGTCGGTCTGCACAGTGGGATCGATATGCCTCGGGATCCGATGATCCCTTGGACATGAGTGATGAGCCGATAGGATGGAATCCGTTTCCCTCCTATTCGGGTAGAGGAGAGTCTGCTTGGGCCCCGATACGAGGCGAGAGGGGAGTCTGTTTGGGCCCCAATTGTGGTTAGCTATGTGATCCCTTAACACTGTGCAGTACCATGTTTGGTGCTTATGTGGAAGATGTTAAGAGTTTTATAAAATGATTTTATAATGTCGATGTACGCTTTTTATGGAGGGGACTCACTAGACCTCATGGTCTGTGGTCTAACCCTCGCTTTTCAAAACTAAAACCTTTTCAGGTAAGCAAATAGTAGGAGACTCAGGTAAGTGAGCAAGAGCAAGATAGAGTACAGATGCAGCTAGAGACAGTGCAAGTGCCACTTGTAGAAGCTAGATTATTCTAAGTTGTATATAGGTTGTTTCCGCCAACCTTAGTTCTAGATTGATGTAATGAAATTTTGGGACCCAGTTTTGTAAATGTTATGATTTAATGCTAAACTTGTCCTGTTGTATTTTTGGGACGTTACAACTATATACTCCGGTCCATGCAAACTCTAGATCCACGTCACATGCCACATGGGTATTACACGAGTAGCACTTACGTAAAATGCACAATTCCATTTTTATCAATTTTTTATAATTAGAATAAATAGGTTAGGTAGGTTGCATATATCCACTTGTCTAATTTTCGACTAATCAAAAAATTTAGTTAAAAAAATAGTCATAAAGTGGATTGGGGCAGAATAGCTATAGGTTGGACAATTTCTCTTAACATAAAAAGTAACCTAACTTATTGTCACTCCTTGGCTCCTTGCTACACTTCTTTCCTCAAAAGTAATATTGTTTAATAATGGATAATATATATATATATATATATATATATATATATATATATATATATATATATATATATATATATATATATATAAACGGGTTCAAACGAGGAGCGTAACAATTTAAGAAAACGCGAGGAGCACCGCCCATGTACAAAATCACATGTGATTCACAATACAAACCGCAGGACAAACCGCGCGCTTTGCAAACCGTGGGACAAACCGCGCGGGTCCAAATTTTAATCACATATGATTTTGTATGTGAATCACATGTGATTTTGTACATGGGCGGTGCTCCTCGCGTTTCTCGTAAATTTTTACGCTCCTCGTTTGAACCTTTCTCTCTCTCTCTCTCTCTCTCTCTCTATATATATATATATATATATATATATATATATATGGTCAGATTCAAGGAAAAACCTCAAATAAACTAAAAATTAAGGAACACTCTGCATACATGTAATTTGTAACATGCACACGTGCATATACACAAATGCATAATGTACAAGTGCATAAAAACAAAAAAAACAACTTAATTTACGTGTATGCACAAATGCATATCGTTCGGATGGAAGGCTACTAAGGTGTTCCTTAGTTTTCCATTTTTTCAGGGGAAAACCTCAAAAAAAAGGAAAACTGAAGAACACTCTAGTGACCCTTCATCTGGACGGTATGCACTTGTGCATGCAGGTAAATTATGTTGTTTTTTTGGTTTTTATGCACAAGCGCATTATGCATTTGTGCATATGCACAAATGCATGTTACAAATTACCTGTATGCACAAGTGCATACCGCCCTATGATGAAGGGCTACCAGAGTGTTCCTTATTTTTCCGTTTATTTGAGGTTTTCCCTTGAACTGACCATATATATATATATATAGGGGTGGGTTCAAATGAAACTCATTTTCAATTGTGAACATGAGGGCAAGTCACAACCATTGATCAAGATTTGGAAAATTAATCAATGGTTAAAACTTAATGAAACCAATTGAGAAGTGATCAGGGACAAATCTGTAAATTTAAATTTGTAACAACCGGGTTTTCTAGCAAGTATGAAAGTTTGGTGGCTAATGTCTAAGAAATGAAAGTTAAGTTAAGGGACTCATTGTGCAATTTTTGAAAGATATAAAAGGATTCAAATCCCTAGGTTTCCAATTATTAAACATTCTTGTACACTGTATGTTGGCGGCGTAGAAGAGAAGAGAAACAGGAAAGAAGGAGAAATCAGTTTTGGCATTAAAATTGCTAGGAGAATCTCACTTTTGGTAAGAAATCAATATCTCCATGTTATTTCTTGCATTTTAGGTAAATGAGTAAAGTAAATTCTGGTTTATCTTCATGATAGAACTGTGTAATCATAGTAAGAACACAATGGGGTTTTAAACTCTTAATCAAAGTGTTGAGAAATGAAATTAAGGGTTTAAATGGTTCTTTTTAGGTTAAAGTGTAGCATGTATCAATTTATAAGAGAGAATGTAATATTAAAATCCTCAAGGTTTGAGTTAATTAGAAAGGGTTTTGGTTATGAGTTCGACATCTACAATCGCGGTTCCGGAACTGATTAATACCGGATCCTTAAGGGATTCCGGAAGAGTTTAATACCGGAACCGGACCACATTATGAACCGGAACTTGTTAATTGTTTGACTTGGAACAAAAAGAATCCGGAATGAAATCGTGAGGATCCGGAATGAAATCGTGTGGATCCGGAACTCAATAAGTTCCGGAATTGGAACCTATGTAGTGGATCCGGAACTTTTCAATATAATCGGATCCGAAACTTTGCAATTTAATCGGATCCGGAACTCTAACTTACCAAACTCCGGAACTGGGCCGAAACATGTAGGATCCGGAATTGGATCTTCCGGAACGTGAGATCCGGTATGGTGTTGTTGGGCCGGAACTTGAATGGTCCGGAACTTAAGTTGGGCCGGTAATTCCTTTTATTTGTGGTTAAGAAATCCAACCATTTAATTAATGGTAGAGAGTTAATTGGGCTTAGTTATATCTTAAGATCCGGTAACGATAAAAGGACCCAGTATTTAATGAATGATCCGAATTAATTATTTGGGTCAAGATTAGAAAAGGGTCTAGGATCAAAAGTCGAGTATCGCTAATTAAAAGTGTACGATATGCTTTAGGTGTAAGGACGGTTCGGGACGAGACTCGGGGTTAGGAAGGAAATTGCTATCAGGTGAGTTCCCTAAACCCTTTTTACGACGTAAGATGTTAAATGTTTTTAACTGATTATGGTTCATTATGAGCATGAAATGTTTACCAACTGATACGCATGTTTCCCATGAAAATTCATATTTTATTTAAAAGAATATTTAGCATGATGAACTGATTATTATGGTTTACAAAGATTCCAAGTTTCATGATTTATGATATGTTATGTGTATTGTATGTGGAGTCGGTCTGCACCGTGGGATCAGAGTGCCTCGGGATCCGATGATCCCTTGGACATGTGTAATGAGCCGGTAGGTTGGAATTCGTTTCCCTTCTATTCGGATAGAGGGGAGTCTGCTTGGGCCCCGATATGAGGCGAGAGGGGAGTCTGCTTGGGCCCCGATCGCGGTTAGTTTATGTGATCCTCAACACGGTGCAGTACCATGATTGAGGTTTATGTGAAGGATGACTATGAGTTTTATAAATGATTTCATACTGTTATTATATGTTGTTTTCGGAGGGAATTCACTAAACCTTTTGGTCTAACCCTCGCTTTTCAAAAACTAAACCATTTTCAGGTAAGCGAAGCACTGGTTCTTCCAGTAAGAACTAGGAAATGATTTGATCGAGGAGGTGGAGCTTAGAGCGACTCCAAATTTTGGCTAGTATGATTTAGTTAGAAGTTCTCGGCTGTGGACTTGAAGATTCTGCTGACCAAATTTTGTCTAGTTTAGTACAATGTTGGATTAAAGATAAGTTTACTTATTGTAATTCGAATGCTTAATCTATGATATTGCAAGCTATGTTTTTGGGACGTTACAAATGGTATCAGAGCCTTAGTTTAAGGGATTTAGGTGACCAGTCGGGCCTAAACTTAAATTGTAAGATGAGGAACACAACCGAGACATAGGATTGCCTCTAGGAACGATCACTATAAATGCGCTTAGGAATAAGGTGCCAAGGACAAACGTGTAAGGTAAGTTTGGGATTACACCTGACCAGTGTAATTACGAACTTACAGGTACATGTGCGTGCTTAAATTGCCTTATATAGCAAACTTGTTGTGTCATGTCTAGCAAAGGTTAATTGTTGGTTGATGTGTTTTAAATTTATACCGCAAGCGTACGGGAAGTGTAGCATATGGGTCGATCACAGGGAGGTGACGGTCTAAACATTAACTACTTAATAATCATGGCTAGTTATGCGAATCAGATAAATTGATTTGATTTTTATCTAATTGAACTTAAAACAAAAGAGATTAAGGGAAAGAGACACAATAATAAGCAATTAGGACTAAAAGTAAATAAGAGAGAAAAAAAAACGACTAAAACTAAGAACATTGGGTAATATCAACTTTGGCTTTCGGTAATGGTGGGAATTCATTTTTCTAAAATACTTCAACCCTCTTTCGAGGCGTGGAAGCTTTTCTAACCAAGATACGTATTTACTTTCGCAAGACATATACATTGGGAAGAAACATTGCGATTTAAAATAAATATATTTCCCAATCAACGTCCCTAACTATTTACATGTTAGGACCGTTGTTATCGATCAATTCAACCCAAGTAAAAGACCAAACTCTCGTTTTTATCAAAAACCCATCGAATTAACTAGATGATTTGTTAAAACCCAATTAAATCAATTCAACTTTCGTTACAATCGAAATGGATTAAAACTCAACATCCGTTTTAAGAACAATTGATCAATACCAAGACTTCAATCCTAAGGCGATGATTACCCAATTAAACGAGACCAAGCAAAAGTTACTTAATTAGACTCTAACGAAATTAAAACCAAAATTAAACTTAGACTAACAAAGAATCTACATTAGACTCAATCTAACAACAATTAAACACTAACAATTGAGAGATGAACATTAAGCTACTAAACAAACATGTGCAGAAAATTAATTAACCTAAAACAAAGTGCAGAAATTTAACAAAGTGCAGAAATTTAAACTAAGAGTAGAAAATTAGGGTAGAAAGAGAAGAAATAGAGATGCAAGAGAGTAGAGGAAATACAATAAACACAAGAAGGATAAGCGATTGATGAACAAAACATTGTTTTCAAACAATTAAAACTAGAATTCAACAAAGCAAACTAAGAAGATAGGGAAGAAGATACTAGTATGAAACCCGGTAGCAAGTCGGATTCCAATGGCCTAGGCTCTTTGCAAGTTCATCTTCTTCCCTCAATTTCTTCAAGAACTCCTTCAAAGTTGAGAGAAACCACCCAAGAACTGAAATGTCGTGTTAAAAAAGTCTGTCTAATTCTAAAAGGAAACTCCTAATATATCTAAAATTAAAGCCCTAAGAGAGTTTAAAGACAGGCCCAAAAGCCCAAGAGAAAAAGCCCAGAAAATTAAAAGTCCAAATGACTTTATGGCCGAGGAGTTTCCTTCGCGCCCGTGAAAGTATGGCAACAACTTTCAAGCATCAATTCAGGTTTTTCTTCACTTCCAATCCGCTTCTTTCCTTCGCTCTCCGCTTCCTTACCCACGTACACTTCATCTTTTCTTTCTTTCTTCTTCACGAGCATGCGTCCGCCCATCTCGCCTTTCAAATTACGCACAATCTGCACAAAACATATACCAAAAACATAAAAAGAATTTCCATCCGTGATTAAGAAAAATAAGAAGAAGTGAACAATAATGCATGAAAAGGCTAAACTAAACGCTAAAATATAAATAAAATGCAACTATTATATACAAAGTTAGGTGCATAAAATGCACTTAACATTGGTTTCTTTCAGTTTAGCGCTATGGCTGGGAGAACGTTGAGGAGTAGGTCAGTACATGTTGTTCCAAGAAATCAGGATGAGGAGGTCCTAGCTAACGGACCGTTGGAACCCACAAGAGCGACGGTTACCCGCGGAAGGGGTAGGGGTCGTGGGAGGGGTCGGGGAAGAACACCCCGTCGGGCCGCCACTCAAGGGGCCGGGGATGGGGAAACCCGATCCGGAAGACGACTTGAGTAACCCGTCGGGCGAGGAGCGTGGAAATCCCCGCCCACCAAGATGACTCTTATCAGGAGAGTTCAGCTACTGTGAGGAGGGTAAAGCAGCCGAGGGGACGTGATCGAGGCCGCTGATCTGCATTCGTGACCCGAGAGAATCTGGCTGCTGAGCTGGGTAAAATTCAGGAAACTCTGCAAGCTCTCCTTTCCAAGCAGGATCAGTCAGCATCGGGAAGCAAAGAGGCGAGTAAGAACCGGGAAAGTGTGGAGCTGTCAAGTCCACTAGTGACCGGTACTGGGAGTCACTCAAAATCGACCCCTCTAGTGGTGAATGAGTCAGCAGCTAAAGGATGCAGTTACAAGGCCTTTGCCTCATGCAAGCCCCCTACTTTCAAAGGTGAGTGTGACCCCGTTTTGGCAATGAAACGGGTTAAAGAGATGGAACTGGTGTTCGATACGTGCAAGTGTGCTGATGGGGATAGGTGATGTTTGCCCTATTGTAACATACCGTTTTTTAATATGCTTAACAAATGCATTTATATGTGTATTAATGTGTAATATATGTTTAATAAGGTGCATTATGTCATAATATAAAGCTTTAATGAGGACTTGTAGCAAAATCCTTAAGAAATATATAGGGTTTCATAGGTTTGCAAAGGAAAAGCTTAACGCCTAAGTTACAAATTTGTAAAACTGCTATTATTGATAGGTCTTTTCTGAAATATTTTAGTTGGAAGTTGTACATTATCTCGTTACGAACGCGTAGGCGAAAACCTCATCGAAAACGGAGTTACGAGCGAAAAGTTATGTCATTTTTAGTGTTTAGTGGTCAAAATGGGTACCCAGCCGGGTCAAACCCGACCCAACTCGGGTTTTAGTCAATAAAACACGATTTTAGACCCATTTTCACCCCATTTCAGCTACTGACTTGTTTGTGAAAGTTAAGGTGTGATTTTTATCAATTGAGATAAAATCTAAGTTCATACTAAGGAGATTAACATCAATCTTGAAGGATTAAACAACAATTTGAAGGTAAATCTCATCTTTGTTCTTGTTCTTGAAGTTATGATGGAATTTGGGTGAAATAAGCTTAATGCATGTGTAAGATAAGTGTAGAAATCATGAAATGCTGCTTAGATTATGATTATATTTTAGTTAATTCCTTGATTCCATGGTTGATTTGCAAGAAGATGGAAGGAAAAAGTGAGTTTTCACTAAGAACAAGTTGACCTTTTTCTATACAAAGTTGGATTTTGATGAAATTGGTAGAAATGGGTGAATGAACCATGGTTTATTGTTGATTTTACCTTGATAATGATAAAATTAAGTTAACATCTGAATTTGGTTAGGATTGGAATGGAATTGGATACTTAATTGGTCAAATGTGTGATTTTTTTGAGTTTGAAAGTTATGTTCAGCACTGTTTTAGAAAAATTGTATAAAATCGTAGAAAAATCGTATAAGAGTGATTCCAGTGGCGTTCGAAAGGTATGAATGTCTAGTTTATCTATACTATCTTATAATACATTTAACCCCCAAACTCTTAAAAACAACCTTTCAAGCTATATGTACAACACTTTAATGCATAATTACTTAATTTTTAGAGAGAGAAAGTTCAAACCGCTTGACACCATCATTTCACGGGTAGAAGCGCTGTTTACGGTTCACCCTTTCAATTCCCAAGACTGATTTCAAAAAATTACTCTCAGACCATTATCTTCCCAATACTCTCATACACTCTCATTGATCCAGTCTATCATCGATTCAAGTCTTCAACGATTCAAACTCTGACTATTTTTAGGGTTCACTACCCATTTACTCTTCATTGCTCTCCATCCACGCATGTTAATTGCTTGTAGTTTGCCGCCCTTCCTCCGCCGTACGCCATCCTTCACCCTGACCTTGATTATTTCGGATTTTTTTGTGTCAAATGTTTGAGATATGTAGTTGATTTCCATTATTTCTCTGTTTATTTTTGTGTTTCTTAAGTTTCTCACTTGAATGCAATTGTTTATATCAGTAACGTACACTCATTGTCGGACCAGTCTTTTAGGTTCTCGAGGTGTCGATTAAGTATTTTGTGGAGGGATTAACGTTCTTGAGCAAGGGAGATTGCGATTTAGGGTTTTTGTTCAACATTGTAAATATGAAAAACAACATCAACCTTTTTCTTATATGTTTGTTTCATTTGTAAAAACCACTTCGTGGTAACAGATATCTTCATGTACAGGTGCTCAACAGTTTCTACTTTTATTTCTGAATCATCTTATATGTTTGTTTCATTAGTAAAAACCACTTCGTGGTAACATATATCTTCATCTACAGGTGCTCAACAGTTTCTACTTTTATTTCTGAATCAAACCTATGATTTACTTTATCTCAAACTTTCCACAAATTCTCATGAACCAAAACGAGATTTCTATAAAAACTTTGAAACTCTTGCTTTTTATTATGATGTTTTGATGATTTTTAGATTTTTTTCCCTGGATTCAAATCTTGATATGGCTTTTGACTTTTGATGGTGGTTTATGCAGAGGTGATGAAGCCAAATAGAAGAAGTTGAATGTTTATGTTCCAAACTTCCAATGAAATCTTTGAGAAAACAAGAACAGATTGTGAAACAATCCAATACTTCTCCAACTATTTTAACATTGAACAAGGGGTACGCATCTGTATCTTCATTGTTTTTCTTAGATTTTTCTGTTCATTTATGTTAAGGTTCAATTACTCACTCTCGATCAATAGCTCTCTAATTTTCTATGGTTAAAAATGGTTACGACCAATTTTCTCTGTTTAATTGGAAAATATTAAAGTTTTAAAAAGTTTAAGGTTCAATTACTGAAATGGATAGTTTACTTCTTACATTCGTAAAATCCTTTTTGGCAACACTAAGAGTGTAGTTCTTATTGGAATAACATAAACTTCTGGAAAATTAAAGATACAAAAAGCTAATGGATTTCAGTTCATCTCTCAAGACTCATTGATTTCCTTCTGTTTGCATTCCTTTTGGATCTCAGTTCATCTCTGAAGACTTATTGATTCATGCTTCCTCCAAAAAAAAAGTGCAGGTGTTACATGTTTGAAGACCTAAGGTTTCGTTCAAAGTTCAAATTTCCAATTTCCTTGCTATACATCTCTGGTAATTGGTAGCTCTTTCCATCTCTTGCGCTCCATCTTTCAATTCCAGAAATATGGTAAAGGTCACAGAGTGGAACTGTCATATTGTTAGAAATTTTCTTAGAAATAGGAGTGTTGTTCTTAAGAGGAAAAGCAACTTTGATTTTACTATTGTCCTGGTTTTCTTTTACTTTCGGTGTTTCAAATGTTGCTGATTCATGATCACTTCATTTGGTTCTTTGAATATCTATATCTATACTATATTATAAAGCATTTAAGTAAGAATCTTAAAAAAACATATTAAAGACACCCAAAACAAAACAGAGATCCACCAAAACAGAACCAAAGACTGAAAACTACAACGACACAAGCCGCGAACCGCAACAGCTGAGACAAAACAACAGATGTGATCTAGCAGCGTACTGCTGCAGCTGAAACCACCAAACATCAGTTGTAGAACATCAGCTTAATGCTGATGCAGCTAAAACCACCAAACAACAGTTGTAGAACATCAGCTTAATGCTGCCGAACAGCAGCTTAATGCTGTCAAACAACAGCTAAATCCGAACAGCAACTTAGTGCTACCAAACAGCAGCTTAAAGCTGCCAAACAACAGCATAAAGCTGTCAAATAGCAACTTAAACCGAACATCAGCTTAATGATGCCAATCAGCAGCTTACTGCGACTAGCCAGCCCACTCCCACATGAACAGAAGCTGCAACAATTAAGCCAAAAACATCTGAATGGTTAAGCCACCATCCGACTCTTTCCTATAGCAAGCCCAAAGAATTACCGATCGACTTGGTTAACATTTGTTATTTCATTGGATGATCTCATGTTTTCTATGAACTTTTATTTTTTCTCAAGTTTTAATATGTAGAAATTGCACTACAAATAGGCATTTGCACATGCATGTAGTTAAGATAACAACTACTTAAGCTATTATTAGAGTCCCACATCGGGTAGACTTGGATCATTTTCTCTTCTATATATATTGGAACATATTTTCTCACAGTTATCTGTTGTCCTAATCAAACCAGCATGACATGATTACGAATGTTTTTCATATTCTAAATGAAGTGCTTTCTTGTATTTCAGGTTTGCTTGCATATGTTCACTTTGGAATTTCGCATCCAAGTTGCAAATGTTCCTGAAAAGGTCAGGTTTAAGGTTTGTGGGGATTGAAGTGGATTACATTGTTGAAATTTTAGTAGTAATTTTTTTTGGCAAAAATGACATATATTATTAGTAACTTGCTGATCCATAGGCAAACAGTTGGATACAAGCTAGAACAATTCATATTTGCGCATTTCCATCACTTTTTGAGGTCATACAGTTAATTCTCTTATCAAATTTTCTTACATAGGTATTACGAGAAGAAGAATTCCCCCCTGTAAAAATGCTAATGGGTCCAACTTTGACACTCTAGACATTGTCGGACTTCTGGTTCTGATTTTGCATACAGGTGGGGTGGTTGCAGCAAGCGGATTCTTAACACATTATGTGTCTTTATATTCAACCGGTAAAAAAACCTTTCACAATCTGACATTCAATTGGTTTAATCTCTTTTGTGGTGGTAATCTATCTGTTTTGCAAGTAGGTGTTGAGGTTTCACCACTTGTTTCATATGCCATAGAAAATCTTGAAGCGATTTGTTGTGGTAGAACGTTTCATGTGCCTTGTGAAATCAGATTATAGCATTTGTTTTCTCATTTCTTCATACCTGAGAATTTGTATGAATCTACAATAACACTTCTACTAATATTGAGAAATGTTTGGCTTAATTTTGTTTTTATGAATAATTTACCGTTTACTTGCTCATATAATAATCTTCGAGCTCTATCTACTGTTGTGCTAATTCTCTCCCCTCCTTCCAATATAAGCAAGAATTATTAAGCAAGATGGTGATAATCTACCATTCTGGTTGTTTATAATCAAAATTTTCTTCCATTAAGGAACCACAATGAACCTTTGATAACCTTTTGTTAATTGTTACTTTTTGCACAATGAGCTTTATGTGTTGTTTAGACGGATTTCATATGTCCTCCCATATATACATTTAGACGAATTTTTCATCCCGCCGCATTGCGCGGGCACCCAACTAGTTTTATATGAAAACATTATAACCTAATTACAACTTTAAGATGTGCTAAAAGTGCACTTAGTACAGGGCTGTCAAGCTGAATTTTGACAGCTTGTAGCTGTTGTGTTGTAAATTTTGTATAAAATCAAAGAAAAATCCAACGGACATGAGGTCAGTGGCGTCTGAAAGATAAAAGAGTCTAGTTTCTTTCTTGTTTATAAGTCAGATTGTAATTCTGAGTTTAAGATGGTTAAAATTGTGTTAGAACAGGGGGGTGTACAAAAGAATTGGAATGGAATTAGCTAACTAAGGAATGAAATAGAATGAGATAGTGTAATTAAATACTTATGGAATTGAATGTGTATACTCCAGGGAGCATAAGAGTATAATTGGAAGCTTTTGGAGTGCCATACATACTTGGATTATGGAGTTGGAACGCGACATTCGGGTGGACGTTCGGTTGACCCATTTTGTGCACTGTGAGTTTATATGAAATACATGTTTATGTGTTACTCATATGTATATGCATTTTTTGTTTGCATTAGTTGTGTTTCATGTTTTCGTAAGGTGTAACATGTGTAAGTCCCTCTGATTCCGGTTTGTATTCCGTATAATCGTTCCGCTATGTCGGTCGAGTCCGGATCCGCGATTGTTTTGTAAATCTCTTGGTAAACCGTGAATACGGGTACTACTTCGTGTGGTACGCTGGAAAGCGGTGTATGTCCACATATCCTAGGGAGACGGAGGTTGGGTGTGGCATACCGGTTCGTTGTACTCACGTATCTCGTGTGTTAGGAGACGAGTGTGAGTATTATTCTGCACGTACCCAATAGATGAAGGTGGGAGTGGTGCACTATTCTTGATATTTTATAATTGATTCATGATATGTTTACGTGATACGATACTTGAGCCGTGTGATAGGTGTTCATATGGAACAATTGACATTTCGTTGTTGAGTTTGTCGGTAAGAGCGTATGTTGTTGTTGAACTTATGATGTATTGATTTTAATATTGATATGTTATGTTTATGATTTTGGTAAGTCTTTTGGGATGTATCCATGGAATTCTCCGAGTTGTTAGTCTTCAATGTTATAATAGCTTTTCGTTTTGAGTTTTCGTTTCATTCTTCAGTTATATATATATACATATATAACATTATAACCATGTACCTTCATATACAACTCACTAAGCTTTATAGCTTACCCGTTATTGATTAATTTTTTTTCAGGAAAAAGGATTGTAGACAAAGGGAAAGATAAGGAAGCATAGTCCGGGTATTGATACAAGTGTCTGTTTAGCTCTTTTGGGTATATTGGTACTTGCTTTTGGTGGTTATATATATGTATGTATTCTATCGGGTAGATATGTCCCCGGTTGATTATAAGCAAACTTTTGGATTGTAAATCTTAAACTTTTGGGTTGGTTTATGTTTTGGATAAAACGTTACAATTTAAAGTGGACATTTCGGAATTTTATTAAAAATTATATCCCGTATATTTTGGTGGTCTTAAAATTTGATTATTTTGGAGGTTAAACGGTAAAATGGACATTAGTGTAATCTGGGTCTTACAATATGGTATCTGAGCAGTAGTTTAAGTGAATTAGGTATCAATAAGTGGTACTTAGACTTAAACTAGGCATTGATGTTGTATAGTAACTAGGTGATAATTATACGGGATATGGACCGCTAGGAGAGACTCAGGTTGGGTAGGGGACCAGGAATTGGATGTTATTTAATACTTTTTGCATTATAAATTTTTCAGTGCGTTGGCCGATGGCGACGCTGCCAGTCACACCCCATCAAACCCTGATGTTGGAGAGAATGCTCCAAATTTTCCCTTGGATGACGATGAGACGCCGTTGTCTCCTCGAGGTGAGCGATTAATGAGAAGGCTCATGACATTCATACAACAAGCTATGGAACAACAAAAGTACGATGTTGAGAAACAAGTAACTGACAAAGGAAAAGAAAAGGTCACGGGTGCTACGTCAAAGCCCAAAACCGATCGTGTATCGTTTAAAACGTTCCGTAGCAGCGGTGCCACAGAATTCAACGGAATCACTGATCCTGTGAAGGCAATTCAATGGCTACAAAATACCGAAAAGGTGTTTCGGATCACACGGGTCTGGAACGAGGATAAAGTGAACTACGCGACCGCTATGTTCACCGATCGGGCTTTAACTTGGTGGGATGCTACATATGAGTCCCTGAGCGAGGATGTGAGGGATAATATGACGTGGGAGTCGTTTAAGACTCGATTTCATGATCAATATTGCCCGGCGGATTTACAGAGAAGGCTGGAGAAGGAGTTCTTGGAGCTTAAACAGGGAAATTTGTCAGTGATTGAATATGAAACACAGTTCAATCAGAAGGCACGGTTTGCCTTACGATTCCTGACATCGGAACGCGATCGAATTGATCATTTCATAGACGGACTGCGAAGGGAGATCAGAGACTTTGTTGCAAACCGTGATATCTCTGACTTTAACAGAGCCGTGGAATATGCTCGACGACGCGAGCATGACTTGACGAGACGTGATGATGATCCGATCCCCTCATCAAAGAAACAACGTATTGAGGGAGCATCTTCAGTACCCGCTCACCAACCATCTCGTTTCTCCAATCTGAGGAGAGCTCATTCTCAGACTACTCCACGAGCATCATCACGGGCTTTTAGTCTACAACCGAACATGCCACGAGATTGCTGGAGATGTGGAAAGACACATCACGGTCGGTGTGATATTGACCGGTCTGCGGTCAAATGTTTCTGTTGTGGCGAGACGGGTCATGTCCGTACGAATTGTCCTCAAAGGGAAAAAGCATGTTATTCTTGTGGCGTTTTGGGTCATCGACAACGGGATTGCCCCCGTATGAAACGGGATGAAAGTAAAGCATCTGTACAACGACCGGTGACTATTAGTACTTCCATTCAAAAGGAGGAGGTACCTAAAGCCAGAGCTCGTGCATTTCAGATTACTGAAGAAGAAGCTCGTGATGAACCCGACGTCATTACTGGTATTCTCTTGTTAAATTCTAGACCAGCACGTATTCTCTTTGATTCTGGTGCTACCAACTCGTTTGTTTCACACATGTACACTCGTTATCTGGGATCTGTGCCTACAAGACTTCATAAACCATTCACTGTTGACACGGCTAATGGTATCACTCTTATAGCTGACAAAGTGTATAGGGATTGTATTCTAGTATTAGATGATCACGAGTTCTCAGTTGATTTGATACCGATGGATATTCGCGGCTTCGATGTTGTGATTGGGATGGATTGGCTAACAAGAAACCGTGTTGATATTTGTAACACCCTAAAAACAGGGCTAATTTAAACCTTAAAAATTCCACAAGTTATGATCAAATAACATCAAACTTATATAACAAGAGAATTAACTGTAAGGTTTTATATACATAAACAACTAACTTAAATAACCTTTTAATCTAATCATTACATCATAATCAGATTAACTAGGTTATCTAATCCATCGTCCCGAAACATCAAAAGAATAGCTAGTCATCTCTAAGTTTGAATCCTTCCAAAAGCCCTCGTCACACATCCCCGTTTAGTTCCCGGAGCTTGTACCTGGTAAGAAAATGCAACTTGAACAATTAGGCTTTCGCCTAGTGAGAATATTCAAATCAATTAAGATTTAACAATTAAAATATCAACAGATAGATCAAACCTATTCTCACCCATCTTACCGTACACGTGCTCAATCTCCACAACGGAAATCTACCCAAAACTCAAAACTATGACTAACCTTCAGTAAGTCATATTACCACGAACCAGAGCCAACTACGAATCAATTCCAGATTCTAGATCAATGCTCTAATCTAATAAATCGCAATTACACATGCCTATTTATTAGAAGGGAAGTAGAGATTACAATTACTCATGTCAATCTCTATTCCTCCTTAGAAATCAGGAATTACGATTACTCACATCAATCTCATGATTTCCCAAAAATGCAAAATAGGAATTACGATTACTCACATCAATTCCATATTTAACATACACTCAGGAATTATGATTACTCACATCAATTCCTTAATTCATATAAATGGGAATTACGATTACTCACATCAATTCCTCATTTAACACACACATACTGGAATCACGATTACTCACATCAATTCCATGTGTTTATATCAAACTAGTGTCTATGGATCCATATCACCTAATTGTACTCATACAGGTATTTAATCAATATAAATTCCTCATAGTAATCGTATAAGCGAATATCATATTTATACCTCATAGATTTCTCATAGCAACCGTATGAGCAAATCACCTTCAACACATTCCTGCCTAGTATCGCACTAGCGCAGTCTATAAACCTAACATACTACTCTTCAAGGTACGTATGTTCAAGCAATATAAGATATATGTCAATTCTTAAATCGCACTTTTCCACGATTAATGAAACTATACATTCCAATTTCTAGAATGGTACAGGTAATACAAAGTCTCTAGATACATTAACTGTTACATTCTTAAGTTCATATCCAGGATCTATTACAAAGTCTGCAAACTGACTCTTTTATCCAACTCCCGGTATTCCCCACTCCCGGTATTCTCAACTCCCGGTATTCTCAACTCCCGGTATCCCACTCCCGGTAATCACACTCCCGGTAATCACACTCCCGGTAATACACTCCCAGTAATCACACTCCCGGTAATCCACTCCCGGTAATCACACTCCCGGTAATCCACTCCCGGTAATCCACTCCCGGTAATCACACTCCCGGTAATCCACTCCCGGTAATCCACTCCCGGTAATCACACTCCCGGTAATCCACTCCCGGTACTACGTACAGTTTATTCCAACAAGTCCACCAATCGATTTAAAACATAAAATTTGTTCAATCTACTCATCAATTAAGTTCTACTAACATGTTAAGACACACATACTACACATTTATTTCAACATTAATTGCTAACTTTTAAAGAGAGTTGAATAACTCACCTGTATGAAATCCGAACATAGTGCAGTTCTTCAAACTCCAAATTAAGCTTCCCAGAACTGTTCTAAACAAATAATTATGCAATTTATTACCTTCCTTACAAGAAATCAGTAAAACAACTTCAATTTCTTACCACAATTTCTCCAAAATCAGCCTTTCTTTCTTCTGCTTCCTTTCTCTTTCACGGCTCTCTCTCGATTCTCTCTGTTTATTTTCAATAAAGTGACTGACTCCTAATATGATTACTTCAGTATTAGGAAATCAACTTTCCAACAATAACAATTTAACCCCTAAAGTTAAATTTCACATTTAACTTTACACTTTAACCAATTTACAAACTTAACCCCAAAGTTCATAATTATAAATTACAAAATAATACAACGGAAATTCGAGATGTTACAATATTATTTGCTCTATGCAGATGATTCGGATACCGATCGATGACGGGGGTTATTTATACGTTTACGGTGAACGACGAATTGGTGACATAAAGGTAATCTTTATGTTAAAAGCGCGACGTTATTTATCTAAGGGGTGTTCTTCTTTTCTGGCATATGTTCTAGATGCGTCGAAAGAAGCGAAAAAGACGGTGAAAGATGTACCAATCGTATGCGAGTATCCAGATATATTCCCCGATGATTTGCCTGGGCTACCACCGGACATGCAAGTAGAGTTCCGGATCGATATGGTACCCGGTGCCGCCCCTATTGCTAAGACACCTTATCGTCTCGTACCGGCTGAAATGAAAGAGATGATGAGCCAGTTATAGGAATTGTTGGATAAGGGTTTCATCCGACTGAGCACTTCACCATGGGGTGTCCCGGTCTTATTCGTGAAGAAGAAAGATGGTTCCTTCCGGATGTGCATAGATTACCGGGAACTGAACAAGGTAACCATCAAGAATAAATACCCTTTACCACGTATTGACGATCTGTTTGACCAGCTTCAAGGAGCAAGTTACTTCTCCAAGATTGACTTGAGATCGGGATACCATCAGTTAAAGGTACGTGAGGAGGATGTACCCAAGACAACTTTTCGTACCCGATATGGGCACTACGAATTTCTGGTTATGTCATTCGGTTTGACGAATGCCCCGGCAGCATTCATGGACTTAATGAATCGAGTGTGTCGTCCGATGCTCGATAAGTCTTTCATCGTCTTTATTGACCACATACTGGTGTACTCTAAGACGGAAGCTGATCATGCTACACATCTTCGGGAGATGTTGGAATTATTGAGAAAGGAGCGGTTGTATGCTAAGTTCTCAAAATGCGAGTTTTGGATCCGACAGGTACAATTCTTAGGACATACGATCTCTTGTGATGGAGTTTCTGTGGATCCATCCAAGATCGAGGCGATACAGAAATGGGAACAACCCAAGAATGCCTCTGAAGTTCGTAGTTTTCTCGGTCTAGCGGGTTATTACCGACGGTTCATACGAGATTTCTCAAAGATTATTGTACCTCTTACTTCTTGTTAGATATAGTAAACTAGGGTTTTGCTTTCTTAGTATCATTTCCTTAATTAGACATATTAGTTGTATATATATTGTGTAATGTTCACCATTTAAGAAATGAGAAAGAAATCAGTTTAATGAGTAGATTACATGGTATCAGAGTCATGCCTTAAACCTAGCCTCCATCGCCGGAATCCTCGCCGGAACCCTAGCCGTCATCGTCGGAATCCCTACCGGAACGCCAGCCGTCATCGTCGGAATCCCTGCCGGAACGCCAGCCGCCATAGCCGGAAACCCTGCCGGATCCAGCCGCCATCGCCGGAAACCCTGCCGGATCCAACCGCCATCGTCGGAAACCTTGCCGGAACTCCAGTTGTCTTCGCCTGAACCCTACCGGACCTCTAGCCGCCACCGCCGGAAAACTGGCCGGAACTTGCCGGAATCTGCCACAAGCCTAATAGACACCACTGCTGCCGCCCCTGCTGCTGCCGGAGTAGTTTTTGCTGCCGGAATATCTCTTTTCGCTGCCGGAACAGCCCCTACTGCTGCCGAGACAAATTATGCTGCCGGAACAGCCACTACTGCTTCCAGAACAGCCCCTACTGCTTCCAGAACAGCCTCTGTTGCTGCCAGAACGATTTTTCCTGCCGGAACAGCCTCTTCTGCTGTATAGCTGACAACTTCTGTACCACTTTGGTTCATGTTTTTGGTATAAGCGTCCTTGATTTACAACTCCTTTCGAGTTACCAAAGTTGTGAAGCTACAGTCTCCGTCTCTACCTTATATATCATAATGGGAGAAAGAGTTTCACTGCAACAATCAATGTCCGGTGAATTTCCTGTTTCGGGTCCTTCTCGAGCCCAAGTTCAATCTACTTTTTGTGCCACTACAACACAGTCAGGTAACGCATCTACTTGTTTTTCTGCATGCTCATCACCTTGGATTATTGATTCAGGAGCCACATATCACATGACCGGGAACAAAGATCTTTTATCCAATCTTGAGACTAATATACCCCATAATCCAGTACGGCTTGCTGATGGATCTTCGTGTCAAATTATGGGCATAGGATCCACTAGCAACCTGTCAAACCTTAACTTATCATCTGTCCTTTATGTTCCTACCTTCCCAGATAGTCTTATGTCTGTTAGCCAAATTACCAGAAAACTTAATTGTTCAGTAACCTTTTTCCCTACACATTGTGTGTTTCAAGAATTGGGAACGAACCAGTTGATTGGTACAGGCTTTGAATCTCGAGGTCTCTATCGCTTGTCTATGTTGCGATCCCCAGCTACACACCTCTGTGATTCCAGTATTAGAGAGGTACACTGTTGGTTAGGCCACCCTTCTTTGCCTGTTCTAAAACAATTAAGACCTGATCTTTCTTCTGTTCATGAGTTAACATGTGAGTCATGTCAGTTGGGCAAACATACCCGTTGTCCTTATCCCCCTAGCAAGTCTAGTCATGTCAACGCCTTATTTGAACTCATTCACTCAGATATATGGGGACCGTGTCCTGTTAATTCTACAAATGGTTTTAAATATTTCATTACTTTTGTCGATGAATTTTCTCGTGCAACATGGGTTTACTTGCTTAAATCTCGGAATGAAATATTTTCTATTTTTCGTGAATTTTATGCCTATGTTAGAACCCAGTTTGATGTTTCCATTAAAACCCTGCGATCTGATAATGCAAAAGAATATTTCTCTCATGATTTTACAAGTTACCTTTCTGAGCATGGTATTATCCATGAATATTCATGTGCATATACACCCCAGCAGAATGGCATTGCTGAACGTAAGAACCGCCATCTACTGGATGTGGCTCGCACCATGATGATTCACTATCATGTACCACAAAGTTTTTGGGCTGATGCGGTTCTTACAGCTAATTATCTGATTAACCGTATGCCATCTTCTGTCCTTATAGGGAAGACACCTTTTTCCATTGTATTTCCTAAAGGCACTCCTTTTCCCTTGACTCCTAAAATCTTTGGATGTGTCTCTTATGTTCATGATCATCGCCCGGGACAAAATAAACTAGCACCACGTGCTATCAAGTGTGTGTTCCTTGGGTATTCGCGTGTCCAAAAAGGCTATCGTTGTTATAGTCCAACCCTTCGTAGATATTTCTAGGATATCGACTACAGGGTACTGTGTATTCGTCGGAGGAAATCTAGTTTCTTGGAAAAGTAAGAAACAACATATCGTCTCCCGATCAAGTGCCGAGTCAGAGTACAGAGCCATGGCAGACGTGTCATGCGAAATGACGTGGGTGAGAAGACTTCTGAGAGAACTTGGAGTAATCACAAATGACTTGATGAGACTGTATTGCGATAACCAGTCAGCTATTCATATCGCCAAGAATCAAGTGTTCCATGAGAGGACCAAGCATATTGAGGTTGATTGTCATCTAATCAGACACCGTGTTGTGGGAACCCAGACAGACCCTCCATCTATCCAACCGGTAGATTACACTTCTCTTACCCGCAAAGACGTGAAATTTGTTTGGGCCGAAGCTCAAGAAAACGCATTTCAAACTTTGAAAGATTGTCTAACACATGCGCCAGTTCTTGCCTTACCTGAGGGCAATGATGACTTCGTGGTATATAGCGACGCATCAAAGTTGGGCTTGGGTTGTGTATTAATGCAACGAGGAAAGGTGATCGCTTATGCTTCACGGCAATTGAAGGAATATGAACGGAATTACCCGACTCATGATCTTGAGTTGGTCGCGGTCGTATTTGCTCTTAAACGGTGGCGTCATTATCTATATGGCACAAAATGCCAACTGTACACTGACCATAAGAGCCTGAAGTACATATTCGATCAACAGACTTTGAATATGCGACAACAGCGTGCCATGGAACTCATCAAAGACTACGACTGTGAAATCTTATATCATCCAGGAAAAGCCAACGTAGTGGCTGATGCTCTTAGCCGGAAGACGTATGTAAGATCGATTTGCTATGCCATCTCTCACGTATCAATTGAGTCTAAACTCGTAGATGATATTCAGAAATGGCAAAGTGAAGCTTCGAAACCAGAACAAGTTAAATCGGAGCGCATGGTTAGTTACATGGATTCCTTATCTGAAGATAGTCGTGGTCTTAAAGTCTTTAAGGCCCGAATTTGGGTTCCAAGACTTGGAGGTTTGCGAGAGATTATTTTAACGGAGGCACATAAGTCGAGGTTATCCGTTCATCCTGGAGGTACAAAGATGTACCATGATCTACGTGAGGATTATTGGTGGCCGGGAATGAAGAGTGATATCGGTCGATTCGTCGAGCAGTGCGATACTTGTTTGCGGGTAAAGGCAGAACATCATAAACCGTATGGGAGTTTACAGCCTCTCGCTATACCTATATGGAAGTGGGAGGAGTTGACTATGGACCTTGTGACCAAACTACCGAAGACTTCTCGACAACATGATAACATTTGGGTTATCGTGGACCGGTTGACGAACAGCGCCCATTTTCTTCCTGTTCGAGAATCCTACTCGATGGATCGATGGGAACAATTATACATTGATGAGATTATTGCCCGACACGGTGTACCTTTGAAGGTAATCTCAGATCGTGATACTCGTTTCACTTCCAACTTTTGGTCCGCCCTACAACGCGAATTGGGGACGCGGATCGCACTCAGCACCGCGTATCATCCACAGACCGACGGACAATCCGAGCGTACGATCCAAACTCTTGAAGATATGTTACATGCTTGTGTTCTAGAGTTCGGTGGAAGTTGGGATACTCACTTACCTCTAATTGAGTTTTCATATAACAATAGCTACCACTCAACGATTAAGATGGCTCCTTTCGAGGCTTTGTATGGACGTAGGTGTCGTACGCCTCTCTGTTGGCGAGAAACGGGAGAAAAGATGTTAGCCGGTCCTGAATTGATACAAATCACTCATGACAAAATCCAAGTTATACAGGAAAGGATGAAAGCCGCACAAGATCGACAGAAATCCTATGCTGACCGACGCCGGAGACCGATTGAATTCACCGTTGGTGACATGGTTATGCTTAAAGTTTCACTGTGGAAAGGGGTGTTGAGATTCGGGAAGCAAGGTAAACTCAGTCCACGTTTTATTGGACCGTTCAAGATCTTGAAACGTATTGGAAAGCAAGCCTACCAATTGGAGCTACCGGAGGAACTCACAGGAATTCATGATGTATTTCATGTGTGTTATTTGCGGAAGTGTCTTGGTAAACACGAAGAAACAATACCTTTAGCAGAGGTAAAAGTGGATGAGCGGTTACGATACATTGAAGAACCCGAAGCCATTCTAAACGAGAGAACGGTTAATTTACGGAACAAAGTTGTTGAGTTGGTGTTAGTAAAATGGAAGCATCATCAAGGGCCAAATTGGACGTGGGAGAATAAAAATGAGATGATGGCAAAGTATCCATCCTTATTTGAGCAACGATGATTCCGAGGACGAAATCTTCAAAAGGAGGAGGTAATTGTAACATACAGTTTTTTAATATGCTTAACAAATGCATTTATATGTGTATTAATGTGTAATATATGTTTAATAAGGTGCATTATGTGATAATATAAAGCTTTAATGAGGACTTGTAGCAAAATCCTTAAGAAATATATAGGGTTTCATAGGTTTGCAAAGGAAAAGCTTAACGCCTAAGTTACAAATTTGTAAAACTGCTGTTATTGATAGGTCTTTTCTGAAATATTTTAGTTGGAAGTTGTACATTATCTCGTTACGAACGCGTAGGCGAAAACCTCATCGAAAACGGAGTTACGAGCGAAAAGGTATGCCATTTTTAGTGTTTAGTGGTCAAAATGGGTACCCAGTCGGGTCAAACCCGACCCAAATCGGGTTTTAGTCAATAAAACACGATTTTAGACCCATTTTCACCCCATTTCAGCTACTGACTTGTGTGTGAAAGTTAAGGTGTGATTTTTATCAATTGAGATCAAATCTAAGTTCATACTAAGGAGATTAACATCAATCTTGAAGGATTAAACAACAATTTGAAGGTAAATCTCATCTTTGTTCTTGTTCTTGAAGTTATGATGGAATTTGGGTGAAATAAGCTTAATGCATGTGTAAGATAAGTGTAGAAATCATGAAATGCTGCTTAGATTATGATTATATTTTAGTTAATTCCTTGATTCCATGGTTGATTTGCAAGAAGATGGAAGGAAAAAGTGAGTTTTCACTAAGAACAAGTTGACATTTTTCTATACAAAGTTGGATTTTGATGAAATTGGTAGAAATGGGTGAATGAACCATGGTTTATTGTTGATTTTACCTTGATAATGATAAAATTAAGTTAACATCTGAATTTGGTTAGGATTGGAATAGAATTGGATACTTAATTGGTCAAATGTGTGATTTTTTTGAGTTTGAAAGTTATGTTCAACACTGTTTTAGAAAAATTGTATAAAATCATAGAAAAATCGTATAAGAGTGATTCCAGTGGCGTTCGAAAGGTATGAATGTCTAGTTTATTTTATATGAAGACATTATAACCTAATTACAGCTTTAAGATGTGCTAAAAGTGCACTTAGTACAGGGCTGTCAAGCTGAATTTTGACAGCTTGTAGCTGCTGTGTTGTAAATTTTGTATAAAATCAAAGAAAAATCCAACGGACATGAGGTCAGTGGCGTCTGAAAGATAAAAGAGTCTAGTTTATTTCTTGTTTATAAGTCAGATTGTAATTCTGAGTTTAAGATGGTTAAAATTGTGTTAGAACAGGGGTTGTACAAAAGAATTGGAATGGAATTAGCTAACTAAGGAATGAAATAGAATGAGATAGTGTAATTAAATACTTATGGAATTGAATGTGTATACTCCAGGGAGCATAAGAGTATAATTGGAAGCTTATGGAGTGCCATACATACTTGGATTATGGAGTTGGAACGCGACATTCGGGTGGACGTTCGGTTGACCCATTTTGTGCACTGTGAGTTTATATGAAATACATGTTTATGTGTTACTCATATGTATATGCATTTTTTGTTTGCATTAGTTGTGTTTCATGTTTTCGTAAGGTGTGACATGTGTAAGTCCCTCTGATTCCGGTTTGTATTCCGTATAATCGTTCCGCTATGTCGGTCGAGTCCGGATCCGCGATTGTTTTGTAAATCTCTTGGTAAACCGTGAATACGGGTACTACTTCGTGTGGTACACTGGAAAACGGTGTATGTCCACGTATCCCAGGGATACAGAGGTTGGGTGTGGCATACCGGTTCGTTGTACTCACGTATCTCGTGTGTTAGGAGACGAGTGTGAGTACTATTCTGCACGTACCCAGTAGATGAAGGTGGGAGTGGTGCACTATTCTTGATATTTTATAATTGATTCATGATATGTTTACGTGATACGATACTTGAGCCATGTGATAGGTGTTCATATGGGACAATTGACATTTCGTTGTTGAGTTTGTCGGTAAGAGCGTATGTTGTTGTTGAACTTATGATGTATTGATTTTAATACTGATATGTTATGTTTATGATTTTGGTAAGTCTTTTGGGATGTATCCATGGAATTCTCCGAGTTGTTAGTCTTCAATGTTATAATAGCTTTTCGTTTTGAGTTTTCGTTTCATTCTTCAGTTATATATATACATATATAACATTATAACCATGTACCTTCATATAAACCTCACTAAGCTTTATAGCTTACCCGTTATTGATTAATTTTTTTTCAGGAAAAATGATTGTAGACAAAGGGAAAGATAAGGAAGCATAGTTCGGGTGTTGATACAAGTGTCTGTTTAGCTCTTTTGGGTATATTGGTACTTGCTTTTGGTGGTTATATATATGTATGTATTCTATCGGGTAGATATGTCCCCGGTTGATTATAAGTAAACTTTTGGATTGTAAATCTTAAACTTCTGGGTTGGTTTATGTTTTGGATAAAACGTTACAATTTAAAGTGGACATTTCGAAATTTTATTAAAAATTATATCCCGTATATTTTGGTGGTCTTAAAATTTGATTATTTTGGAGGTTAAACGGTAAAATGGACATTAGTGTAATCTGGGTGGTGGACGCCAAGAAAGAGAAGCACGGGGTGGATAACGTGCGAGTAGTAAGTGAGTACCCGGAAGTATTTCCGGATGACTTGACAAGTCTACCCCCGGATCGTCAGATCGAGTTCAGGATTGACCTGGTGCCTGGGGCGGCACCAATCGCCCGTGCACCTTATAGATTGGCGCTGTCCGAAATGAAAGAAATGATGACTCAGTTGCAGGAGTTGTTAGACAAGGGATTCGTTAAACCTAGTACGTCTCTGTGGGGAGCACCTGTGCTCTTCGTGAAGAAGAAGGACGGTACTATGCGAATGTGCATAGACTATCGAGAGCTCAATAAGGTCACGATCAAGAACAAGTACCCTATACCGAGAATCGACGACCTGTTCGATCAATTGCAATGACCCAGTTACTTCTCTAAGATAGACTTGAGATCGGGTTATCACCAACTCAAGGTAAGGGAGGAGGATGTGCCGAAGACCGCTTTTAGGACCAGGTATGGACACTACGAATTCTTGGTGATGCCGTTCGGGCTAACCAATGCCCCGACAACTTTCATGGACCTAATGAATAGGGTGTGCCAACCCTATTTAGACAAGTTCGTGATAGTGTTCATAGACGACATCCTAGTGTTTTCAAGATCGGAAGAGGATCACGAAAGCCACCTTCGGACGATCCTCGAGCTACTAAAGCAAGAGAAACTGTATGCGAAGTTTTCTAAGTGCGAGTTTTGGTTGAGAGAGGTGCAATTTCTCGGACACGTGATGTCTGAGAAGGGAATCATGGTAGACCCGTCTAAGATTGAAGCCATCCGAGATTGGGAGCAGCCTAAGAATCCGTCAGAGGTTCGAAGTTTCCTCGGACTGGCGGGATACTACCGAAAGTTCATAAAGGACTTTTCGCGTATTGCCACGCCATTGACCTCTTTAACCAAGAAGAATATCAAGTTCGCCTGGTCAGAAAAACAAAAAGAAGCCTTTCAAAAGCTGAAGGATATGCTGAGCAGCGCTCCGGTGTTGTCGCTACCGGACGATTCTGATGACTTCGTGGTTTTCAGTGACGCATCGAAGCTCGGATTGGGTTGCGTACTCATGCAACGAGGAAAGGTGATCGCTTATGCCTCCCGGCAGTTAAAGGATCACGAGGTTCGATACCCCACTTATGATTTAGAGTTGGTGGCCGTGGTTTTCGCTCTGAAGATTTGGTGGCATTACCTTTATGGGACGAAGTGTCAGATCTTCACGGACCACAAAAGCTTATGTCATCTCTTCGATCAAAAGGAGTTGAACATGCGCCAAAGAAGATGGATTGAACTATTGACTGACTACGACTGCAAAATTGAATATCATCCAGGAAAGGCAAAGGTGACGTTTAATTTGTTAGCCGAGATAAGGAAATGTCAAGCCGAAGCGCTCGAAACTGAGAATCTCAAGAAGGAAAGAATGGTAGGGCAAACGTCCTCATTAGTGAAAGATAGTCGAGGGGTGAAGTGTCTTAGTGGGAGAATCGTGTATTATTCACCTTGAATGTTGTATTATTCATCATGAATGATACATTATTCATGATGAATAATATATGAATGACCCATGAAGGTGTGAACACATGACGCACTCTCTTTTGTTTTCCGATCCACAATCGAAACTTGGTTTTATTCTTTATGAATATGTATGCACATCTCCAAGTGTCCACATTCAGTATGAATAACAAAGGTGAACGTTCATTCACTATTCATGATGAATAATACAATATTCAGGATGAATAATACAGTATTCAGAATGAATTATATAACATTAAGGATGAATAATAAACGAATTCATAAATCGTGTATTATTCACCCTGAATGATGTATTATTCATACTGAATGATACATTATTCATGAAGAATAATACATGAGTGACCGTGAAGGTGTGGAGACGTGACACACTTTCTTTTGTTCTTCGGTTCTCAATCGAAACTCGATAGGTTCCCGATTCATCTCGATGGGTGTTGGGTTAAGGTAATGAAGAACACTATGCCGTAGGACGTTGAAGAAAGTGTTGTAGAAGGTGATGTCGAGTTACGAACTTACGGTGTCGAGATGTTGTACACACTTGAACGTACATAAATATTCATAATGAATATAACACATATATGACATTTCACGTAAAAACGGTTAAAACAACAAAAAAAACTATATCGAGATGGATGTCATATCGAAGAGCACAGAATTCTCGTTTTTTTGATGTAATTTGTTTGATTAAAATATTATTAATTTTTAAGATAATTTATTTTAAACTTTAATGGGGGTAAAAGTTTTTAATTAAAATAAAAAATAAAAAGTCATAACATGGTAGGCGTGTGTTTAAATTATCTTCCCATTTTATCCCTAATCACCTTAATTAATAATTTCAATTAAAAACTCTATTTAATATGGGTTATTAGATCAATAGAGATGGAATGACTAAGATTCGTCCTCATGTTCACAATTGAAAATGAGTTTTTATTTGAACTTTCTCTCTTTCTCTCTCTCTCTCTCTCTCTCTCTCTCTCTCTCTCTCTATATATATATATATATATATATATATATATAGGGGATGTATCCGTTGCAAACCAGTCAGTTTGTGCAAACTATACAAACCACTATATTAGGAAACAATAGATGTATTTATGGATAATCATTATGATTCATTAATTAAGACTGAGATATATATAGAAGATGATAAGATTCATTCATTATGATCATGACTTTAGATTAGGAAACATAATAAAATCAGATATTTATTAGACTTGATCAACGGCTAAGATTGGTTTGCAGAGTTTGCATGATCTGCATGGTTTGCAATTGATATTTCCCCTATATATATATATATATATATATTCAACTTAATGAAAAATCGCTCTTCAAGGAATTCTTGATAAAGTTTTAGTTGCATCATTGTCCGGAGGTCATGGCTATACACATTTCACCCTCTTTAAACTTAGAGCATCTTCAATGGTTGTTTGAAGATGACTTGAAGAAAGGTTGAAAAAAGCTTGACCATTGGATAAATCACTTGAAAACGACTTTACTGATCAAATGGTTGATGTTGCTCAAGTCTTTGAAAAATAGAACGTGAGAAGCAAAAGAGATAGAAAGTACATTAAGGTGGGCCCAACAACTTTGTTATATATTTCTATTTTGTTCAAGTCATCTACAATAGTTTCACCATTGTAGACTTCCTTAGGTATGTATATATACTAAGTTTGTTTGATTTGAAGTTTTGAACTATAACTAGATGTAAGGTACATAACTAGTCCATTCACATCCATACATTGGTTGGATGGATTGTTTACTTCTCTTGAATGAATCTAACAAATCTTCAAAAGGCTCAACATCTTGTAACCTAAAATTTGGGGGTGGACTATTTTGAGCTTTATATAATATTCTCTTTTAACTAAAATAATTATGCGACATTATGTGATTATTGGGACAGAAAAGCACAAAAAAAATTGAGAACAACAGATTTTCATCCACTAACTTGAGACAGATCTATTTCTCCATCAGGTATGAAAAAAGTAAATATTTAGAAAATATTAACAGTTATATAATATTCATAATTATAAAGTCCATAAAATATTAACTAACAAAGCCACTTCAAGGTAAGAACCAAGTTCTTGTATAAGAACTCAAAGGGTGTGAAAGCATCTCCAAGATCTATGGTACAATTTTTTTATAAAAGGGTAGAAAAAGTTCAAATCTTAAAAAAAAAAGTTATATTAAAACTCTTTTATTGGTAAAAAAATATTATTATATTATTTCTCTTCATTCTATAAAGTTTTAGAGATTTTTACAATCTCTATGCTCATTTTTCTATTTTAGCATATAAGATAACATAACTGTTGAAGCAAAAAAATTACTAAAATCCATATTTTCTCCATTTTAGAACAAGTCTCTATAACGGTGGTTCTTCTAAGAACCAACATTGGAGATAGCTCTAAATTGAACTCATGATTTGGAGAAGGCAACCCTGGTTCAACACATATTGCACAGCTTACAAGTATGAGATGCATAACAAACAAGGTTAGCCTGTCTTGTCTCATCCTTTTATTCCCAAAATAGATTGAATGAAAAACCAAAGTGTCATAAATTTCAACTTACACAGCCCCATGAGTCTCACAGCAACAATATTTGCTATACATAACATATAATTATATATATATAAATAATGAGACATACGTCATACAACACACTACATATGTAACACCTGAAAAATGCAGCTCCGTGGTATCCCAATAATCTAACGCTTCAATTTTATTGACTACCTTGTCTGCGGAGGACTTTGACTCGAGATCTGCACGTCTCCTGAGGGCCCCGTTTGACCCTGACCAAACATCAAACCAACCGAACTACTTGAATGAGGATCCATTTTGGACCTTTCCGAGAATGAAACCGAAGGAGCCACAGCAGATGAACCGAGCATATATGGTGCAATCGGGATATCGGATGGACCATAGCTAACCGCACCTGGAAGTGGGTGGTCGAATTTGCAGGTGCGCCCGAACTTGCAGTGTCCATTTTGCATGTAAAAATTGCACGGCTCCACCCCCTGTTAATCAACAAAAGGTTAAACGAGAAGTTGTACTGTATATATCCCACCCCAAGGTAGGGTCTCAGAAGGGTAAAATGACGCGGATCTTACCCAAGAGAAGTTGTTTCCGTTCATTCACTAAAGTTTACATGACAGAATTTAAAAGAATATCTTATTTGATCAAAAAAAGAAAAAAACATTATATCGTGCAAGTTGTATGGGTTTAATTTAAATGTAATCAACACTACCTCAGCCACAAATAAAGAGTTCACAATTTAACTCTCATGCGTCAAACGGATCACTTCATGAACTCAAAATTGGAAAGGATTGTTTGTTTGCATAAAAAAGTGACTACTGCTTTCTACTTTTAAAGTTACTAGGATTATAAAAACTTCAGAGCTACAAAACTGAACCTATTAATCACATCCTGTTGAAGAGTGCTAGATTTGAATTTCCGAAAATCAAAAGTGGACTTTGGTTTTGGGACGGAGAGAGGATAATGTATGATATAAAATCCTTATAAAGTTACTGCCTCTTAAGTATAAACTTAAGTGGACGATAGTTCACTCACAAACATACACCACGCATGCAGGAAAAAAAAGCATGGGGGCGGTCCTTCCAGGGTAGGTACCCTGCGAAATTCACCTGTTCAAACCACCATTCAAGATTGACTTTGACCAACTAAAATAAAGTCATGATCTGCCACAACATATGTTACCTTTTAACCTTGGCATATTGATATTGATACTAACTTCAATGTTAAACAGTGGGATTCATTGTAGGTTTCCACTCTCTAAACATCATTAATCTCACATAAACTCAGTTTGCTGCCATGAAGATGATAATCAAATGTCATGGACCATAAGAAATGCATGTCATCTTGTGAAAACATTAAAACACTCTTGTCCACCAGATATAATATAACGACATAACGTATAACATATAAATAGTGGAAAGTTCAAACGAGAAAAATAAATTAAACCTAAAATAAATTACATCATTATTAAACCCTAAATTAAATTAAAAAATAAAATAAACAAATTTATAAAAAAAAGATTATGGCTTTCTGAAAACCACACAAAATCGTTTTATAAGATTGACAAAGACAAATAAAAAAAAATTAAATCGAGATATATCACGCCGCATTGCACAAGTACACTTCTAGTTTAATTTATTTATCATGATATCATGCATTTTCATCATGTATATCTATCACTGAATAGTTAGTTTCAGGTTCTCAAAATATTTACATTCTCAATTGAATCCGGGAACCAACTATTTAATTTATTATTCACGATATCATGCATTTTCATCATAAATCTATCACGCCATTCATCATGAATAGTTAGTTTCAGGTTCTCAAAGTTCTCAATTGACCCTGCCCCAACTAATTTAACAGTAAAAATGATATGATGCCATAAGGAAACATAATGCTATAGTTGTAATATGAGATGCAAACTGGAAGAAAATATGTAGCTAGCATTCAATCACATACAGTTTAACAATCCCAAAGCTAGGTATATTTGCAGTCATGCTTCTCAACTTAGGGGCTGTTTGTTTACCTCTTAATAGTTCCATTAAGAGACAACCTCTGAATCGCTAAGAGGTGAATCTTGTTTGGCAAAAAAAAGTCTGCCTCTTAATGGTTCTATAACCCTCTGAATGATTTTGTATCTTGGGCCTCCCTTAACCATTCAGCGCCCTAATTTCATTCTAAACGATTACCAAACAACCATATTTTATTTTGCACTATATCATAAGCGACTCTTAATCATTCTAACCACTTAATCATTCTGTACCAAACCATTCAGCCCCTTAGCTGAAACCATCATCATAGGCCATGAAACACATAACGCTAACAAGAAAAGAGTTGATAGATTATACAGGCTTACCGGACGCAGAGGGAGACCAATGGCGCTGAGAACACAGTTTGCCTTTGATAACACCCAATCTGGTGGATGATGATACTTGCAAGAAGCCCCAAACTTACAATCCCCAGTTTTCATGTAGTATTGGCATTCAGGTTGACCAGGTCTCTCGGGAAACACTCTTTCAGTTTGACTACTACTCAGCGGGCCAGGAGAAGGTGGTAAAGGACGATATGGTCCTGCAAAAGGGGGCGCTGAAGAATTCACTCCATATACAGATGCTGCCGCCATGGAAGGTTGAGCACCCGGAGACAGGACCGGGCTTACACGTCCCTGCATCTCGTAAACTATTGACACTATAAGAACTACACATAAACAACTAGAACAAATAGTTGGAAATTATATTCTTTCTTACCGAGTAAGGACTCCAGTTTGGTAATGGAACCATGCCAGGGGAGAGTAGTATGGGACCATAAGCACCTGGTGCATATGAACCAGGTACTAACGGAGGCCTTGCAACCCGATATCCGGCCGATGGACCAACGTATTGTTCAGGGGAAGGAGCTGCTGAAGGAGACTGCACTGAATAAAATGGACGTGCAGATGCTGGCGGCAGGGATTCGCCAGTCGGTTGAGGATGATGGAATTTACAAGTTATACCAAATTTGCACTGCCCCGTTTTCAAATAGTAGGAGCATTCTTTCTCGTCCTGTTTTGATACATAAAAGTTGGTAGCTTTTGACATTGATGCACAAGAACAAACAATTAGGGTGCGGTTGGTACACTGGACAGGACAGGGATCACTATCCCATGTTTGGGAGAACTTTTATGTGGAACAGACAGTAACAAAGTAGAACAAGATGGAACATACCTATGTTTTACTAATATAACATCAAAATAGAAAACAATTCTCTTCTAAAACATCAAATACACCTTTCTCCTTACATTCTATTCATTCTTTAATCGTCTTTTTATTTTCATGGCATTTTAATCGTCTTGTTGAAAACTTTCTTAAGATATATTTTGTTCCAGAAAATATTTATTTTATTATAATTTAATAAATTACATAAGTTAATCAAAATATATAATAGATATAAACAACTCATTAGAGGTAAATTGGTCATTTTATATGTTCTGTCATGTCCATTTCTATCTTACCAAGCACTGGACAATTGTTTTGTCATGTTTCATTCTGTCTTGTCTAGATACCAAACGCCTTAGTGGTATGAGAAAAGGTAGGGTAGAAATAGTTACTGGTCGTAATGGATATCCATAAGTATTTAGTGGCACGTTACTCAATGATCCACCCGCGTGTCTTGGATGGTGAAACTTGCAGGATGCACCAAACTTACAGGTGCCTGTTCTTAAATAATACTGCAGATTTACAATGAAACACTGTATCATTCAGACAATCAAACAGATTCTATGCATTTGGTTTGACTTATAGATATGCTTCTTAGGTAATTTATGAACAAAACTGAAGATACCTGGCAAGGAGGCTCTCCTGGTCGCTCTGGGTAAGCTCCTCCTCCTGCGCTTCTTGCAGCTCCTCCAGCCTAGCAATCATCACAACTCAAAGTTATATAAACTCCAATCTCTTGGTGTTACCATATTGTAATTGATTAGTGACTATTGTCTATGGATGCTCTACTTCATTTGATGCAGGAGTTGAACCATATGCATAATGAATGCATATTATGTTTTTTTTTTCTATGGTTGTTTCCAGTCTCATGCCAATTTATCCATCATAACCATATTCTAGACATCAGTTCTCTGGTTAATTAATGTGTAAAATAAGTAAATAATAAGGAAAAGTTCATATGCACTAACATTAGCCGCTAAAAAAACGAAAATATGTAAGCTTTGCCGAAAACAATAAGCAAATAAGCAAATGATCAAGGGATTACCGGGCTACTACGATCTGGAGGGTGATTATATCTGCACTTGCTACCATATCCACATGTCCCGGTTCTCATATAGTAAGCACAATCCGCCATTCCAGGTCGCTCCGGATAAAACTCTCCTCTTCCGCCCCATAACCCCAACCGCCTCATCGATTCTACATACATTCCCCAAATTACCAATAAACAAATCAATCAATCAAACAAACATCAAGTGTAAAAAAAAATAAGAAAGTTCGTACATTGTTCAAAACCCTAAAAAAAATCTTCAACAATGTAAAAATTTTCAAACTATAAATGCTAAACCATGAAAGCCTTACCTTCAAGTCCCGTTTCAGGCCCCGGCTGTATCCATTCGGATTGTTGGCTATGATCCGTCTGTGACCCGTTTCTTCCCGTGCTCCGTCCGTACAGCTCCATTTTTATTTAGGTTTTCGAGTTCCTATTTACAAGAGGAGCTCAAGAAGATTTCAACGGAATCAACGACAAAATCAAGAAAACAAACACCTCCAGCGATTAATGCACGCTGATTTCTTCAAATGATCGAGGAGCTGGAGACTCGATCGAATGATGATTTTGCTGCTTCGTTACTCTCTCACTGCATCAACTTTATTTGAAGGGCTTCGATTCTATGCATTTGCAAGTGCAACTTTATTTGTTTGATTTTGTTTGGTGGAAAAAGAAAAACGAGATGAGTAACCGACACTGCTGTTCCTGAAATTACATGATTACCCTTGGGCCTGCCTGTACTGCTTTGATGCTGTCGTGGCAATATAAGTGAGGACAATTCCGTCATTTCGTATTTTAGTTTCCCCCAAATTTAATTTTATTATTAAAAAATAGAGTGCCTTCATTTTTGATCCATGAGGTTTCTGGATTTCTTTAAAAGTGAGACATAAACTTAAATAATTTAATATTTGGTTCTTTAGATTTGAATTTTACTTTGAAAATGGGACATCATCACTAACTTCACTAAAAATGATCGTTAAAAGCCAAAGGTATTTTCATCCGACCATGTTTTGTCCCTATTTTTGCAATTCTCTTTTGTTTTTTCCTTATTTTTGTAAAAAGAATCAAACTTTAGAGATTATACGTATAATATATATATATATATATATATATATATATAACATACGGACCATTACCAACACCACTTTGGCACCATCCCAACCTACAACCATGCTTTTATCATGTTTATGGGTTTGTTTTCAACTCCCCGAATTGGAGAAGAGGTGGTTGTGGGTGGCGTTTGAAACACACTAGCGCAATACTCCTTACTCCATTGAAGCTGGTAAAAACTTCAAAAAGAAATCATAATAACCTCGTATACCCAAAAAAAACCCTCCATTGCTCGATAAAATATTCAACCACGTCTTAATGGAAGATCTCATCAAATCCAAAAGCTTTTTCGGTGAAACCATTTCACCGTATGGGAGCCTATCAAATCACATGGACCAAATCAAACGCATGGAACCCTATTTCGGTGTAACATGCCATTCCCTTCCCCATCCCTTTCCCACGTGACACCTCAAACCCATCTTCTTCCCTAAGATCACCAATGGAGATGTTGTAATGGTTTCTGGTTAGGAGGTTGGTGGTTCTAGGTTTACTATAATGGGGGTGGTCGTGGTGATAGTAGTGGTGGTGAAGTAAGATGATCTCGTGGTGATGTCTGGTGGTTTCTTTAAGTAGTACAATCGGACCTTGACCATCGTAACTCATACGGAAACCCACCATCAAGTTGGTCGGCGATCACCATCATTTGTCCTTGTGAATTTGATCTCGATCCGTCATGGTTCTTGTGGTGGGTGTAGGTTTTGGTCGCACGTGAAACAAACCAAAAACACCCCTTCTATATGGCCTTAATAAGAAACTCCAGACCTCAATGTCGATCATGATTGGTCCTTGTGATTTGGTTCCCGTGATTTCCTCACTGTGATTTGTTCCCCGTCATTTCCTCCAAGTGATTTGGTTTTCATGATTTCCCCTCTATGATTTGTTCATGGTCGGAAAACATGTCATGGTCGATTATGTCTTTGGGAATGATTTTTCAGTCGTAGATGTAAGCGGCGGTGGTCCTTGTGTGTTCATAGTGTGTATATATATAAGTTAATTACCATGTTAGTCCCTGAAGTTTGGTTGTTCTAGAAACCATGAAAAAACAAAAGAAAATTGCAAAAGGGGGGACAAAACATGGTTAGACGAAAATACTCTTGGCTCTAACATGCATTTTTAACAGAGTTAGTGACGGAGTCCCATTTTCAAAGCAAAATCCAATCCCAGAGGACTAAAATCTTGAATTATTGAAGTTTAGGCGCCAATTTCACAGAGATCCGGAAACCTCAAGGACCAAAAGTGAAGTTTACTCTAAAAAATAAAATATATTTAAGACTATAGTATTACTATATTAAAAAACATTTAGAATACCGTGTATAAAGACATTTTTTAACAAGAATAAAATTAATTAATCTACATTACTTAAAATTCAATATTACATTACATTTTAATTTTATACACAAATATAGTTTATTAAAGTTTCATATTTTAGTTTATATAACTAACTGATAAAAGTAATCAGATAAAATAACACACCTCATTTTAAATTTATAATAGTTTAATAAAATATTTTAATTAGACAAATTATATATAAAAAGTATTTTATTGTTCTCAATCCTTTATGTATAGGATATTTATTTCAACTTTTTACCATCTCATTTTAAATCTTAAATATTAAAAATATATTATTGTTTTAGTTAAACATATGTATAACAAAAGTATTTTATTTCTGTTAACTTTATATCCATATCAATTTTTTAATGCATGTTTTTGTCAGATTTATTTATATTATCATAACTCTAAAAATTTGACTAAAATTCGTCAAAAAATGAAGGATAGGCAAAAGAAATTAAACTCAAATGGCCAAATCCTAGAAACACATATGGTTTGCTTGGCTGTTTTTGAAATTTAGTTGGCATGTTTATTATTTTTTCCTCTTAATAATAATATAAGATAAATTATATTACTAGGATGAAGACGACGACTTGAAAAGACCAAAATGCCCTTCACGTGAGAGCACATAATGGGGTTAATGGAGTCCTATCTAACGGTGTTAGTGGGAGGGACTGATTTGGATTTCGGAACATGATATTTGGACCATCAGTATACTTCATAATTTTGAGGTACGAAAACCAAAAACAATTATTTACGAGGGACCAAAAGTGTAATTCACTATAAATTAATTTATAAGTTAATTTATCAATTAGCAAACTGTTTTATGTCCAAAAATATAAGATTATAATCGGACTTTTTATGTACGAATGACTATATTTTAGAGAAAGAAAAGATACGATTTTTAATGCCTCTCTCCTCCCTATTTATAGAAACGAGTCAAAGAATTGACCTCTCGAAACTTCAACAAAGAATCCCACGATGATATACGAATTAGGTATCTATGTGGGTTGGGTTGGATGGTTTACAACATTTATATAACCTAATTTAATTGTGGTTGGTTAGAAAAATCACAATCAACCCCAAATATCCAACTCATTCAAAAGTACAGACTCGACTCAACCTTCGTGGGTTGGTGCAGGTTGGGTTAGGTTAGCGGTTAATAGTTACATAAAGTTGACGAATGAAATATTTTATATGACTTAAATTATAGAACCATAAAACGCCATATTTAAAAATGTTACAATGAGTTTATAAGACGCTTTAGGATGTTTCAACAAGTTTTTTAGATCGTTTGTTTAATAAAGTTTCGTATTAGTTATGTTATGTAAAGTCATTTATTTATAGGACACGTGTGTTCACATGACACATTTTCAAACAACGTCGTATAATCTTGAAGTGTCATATAAACTCATATATCTAGGGTTGTGTTCACATGACACTTTTTCAAATGATGTCGTATAAAATAACTAATACGACACTTTACTTTAAAAGCGTCATAAAACCTTGTTATTAAGACACCTAAAAACGTCTTATAAACATATTGTGACACTTTGAGATATAACGCTATTTTGTTTCGCCCTGTAAAGTTTCATATTATGACACTTAGAAATTTTAGGCATCCTATAAACCTTGCAGTTAAATGCTATAGCTATCAACATTTTCTCTCCACCAAAGTAAAATATTAAAGGAGAGAGCCTTTGTATTAATAGATTCGTCGACCAGTTATCTATCAACATAATTCATTTAGCCAACACATCCATTTGTTGTTATCGCTAAAACGATTCTTTTCTCCTAATAGATTCTTTGTTATCGTTCTTTGATGGTGATTCAATTTTAGTAATCTATACTATACATATAGTTAAAAAGAAATACAAACATAAACTCAACAAACAATATATAAAATTTTAGACATTATTAATATATATATTTGATAGACTAGTATCTTATATAGATAAAAATAATTTTTTTTTATCGAAGTTGTATATATTAGCGGCTGGTTGGATTGAACTAGGCTACCCCAATTTCAACCTTCTTAGTTTATCGGTTTTGACGGGTTGGCAGCTTGAGTTTTATTGGGTTGTTAGTGGGTAGAGTTCAACGATTGGACGGTTTTTTGTACTCCTAATACGAACTAGAACCAACACAACATATGATCCTATAAAAATTTACAATTCATGAGAAGAGGAAACCCATCATGGGACCTCGGTTGATTGGCTCATTAATGAAAGTGTAACATATATCACATTTGTATGTCCGGTGTCCAATTGAACACTCGATCTTAATTTTGGACTCATTTTTCAACTAGCACGTGGTTTTGTTGTTGTTGAACATCGGATAATTGCATAATTGAGTATCATCCATAGATAACTGCAATGGTTGATTAAGCTTCAAATTTTACAAGCGTCTTCCCACACTCAAATCTTGAAATAATTGATTTACATTTTAAGTCATCATGCATTACATATCCATAAAAATGGAATAAGCCATTGCATACTAGGTTACCCCAAATCGCAACAATAAACGATACATTGTTGTGTTGCTTTAATTGTACATAGAACACGCGGTGCCAAGTTACATGAGAATGTTTTTATGACATAGTACTTCTTTACAATACCTTGGTATTCCTTTTGGATACAAGAGTGCAACGTGGATGGAATGTGTTATTTCTAGATACCATTGGGTCAATAAGGTTTTTATACGACTGACTATCAATGTAACTACTGTGTCTTGTAGTGAAAGTCCCGATATAACATCAAACAACTACTTAACAAATCAAAAACCGGTAGGCTTCTTGTATCATGGGAAGACAATAGAAAGAAACCTATTAGGCGATCCAAATGTAATCATCAACATTTAAAAAACAACAATTTTGTTGAATATATAAATGGTTAGGGTATAAAGGCAATGAAACATATTCTCTATTCTTGCACTTTTTGTTGCTATAAACCGAACCAAATAGACATAGGGATCGTTTACCAAATTCTTACTCAGGTGATCACTTACTAAGTCACTTTACTTTATCAACGAAGACTCTTACCACAGTTAGCGCTTTCCAGGAAATTGTTGCATACGATCTTGTTTGGATGGACTAAAATCTTACCCGTTAAGTTAGTGATATGTTGAATTTTACCGGTTAGCACTTACCCTGGTAAGCATTTGGTAAATGGCCTCATCGTATACAACACTTGAATGTAGGGTCTGGTCGGTTAAGATGTATGAAGACCTTACATTCGTCCCACGAGATAGGGATGCTGCTTATGAGAAAACCCATGACTTGCAAAAGGATATACACACACACACACACGTATATAAACGAAGGATTGTGTGAGAAAAAAAAAGTTAAGGTAAGAAGTATAAGAGGGGATATTTGATCAATTTTAATCTCACCCACCCATGAATTGCGTTTCTCAAGTGAATTGATCATGTGCATTTTATTAGTGTTTATCTTCAATTACGATTTATCCAAGTGTCCGTATACCTTCATACGCTTCTTACCATGACCTCTTCTTTTGTTAACCAACCTATTAGTACTAATCATGTTAACCAATTTGGACCAATAGGAATCAATGGATTTTCTTGGTTTTAGCAATAGTAATCTGATTTCATTAGGGGTAGTTTGGGGTTTTTATATTTTAATTATTTAATATATATTTACTTTCCTTTTATCACGTTAGGATAGTTATGGTAGTTTTCTTTTATCACGTAAGGATAATTATGGTAGTTAGTATTTTTTTTAAGATTAACCTTGATCGTTTTCTTGTTCCTAAATCCTAGCGTTTTCATCTCAATTTTTTCTCTCTCGATCATGGACTCCATCCAACACATGCATGCATGCACCTATTACTCATCAACACTTACATATATGAACATGTTACTCGTCAAAACAAGTGCATATATGCACATCAGATTCCTATTACTAACACAAGTGTATATATGAAGATTTAAAAATGTGTCTGTATGCACATCAATTGCATATACGAAGATCAAAAAAATGCATATATGCATTTAAAACTGCATATATGCACATCATAGAATTGCATATATGCACATCTTAGAACTGCATATATGCACATCTTAGAACTGCATATATGCACATCTTATAATCGCATACATAAAAACAAAAATTTGGAACTGCACATATGCACATATCACAAATAATGTATATGTGCATCTATGCACGTAACCCAGTTTGGTCTTTATTTATGAGCACACACCTCAATAATCAACAACGAATATGTAGAATTATTCAAATTGAACTCCATGTATACATGTGATGATGTGTATCAGTGTAGTCGATTTATACAATACTCAATTTCTTGAAAACCAAAAATATCAAAAATACGAATGAACCCCAACAGAGATTTGTAGTCGATTTATACAATGCTCGATTTCTTGAAAACCAAAAATACCAAAAAAATGACGTATTAACCCTAACAGAGCATTGTAGTCGCTAGGTTCAACAGAGCATTGTAGTCGATTTCTTGAAAATCATCTCGAAGTAGTCGTTATCAGAGCATTGTAGTCGATTTATACAATAAACCCTAAAAAATTTCGAACTTACCTCTGATCAAATTGTTCCCGCCTTGGATGTGCGCCATGGTTGTCAATTGCTTCTTAGTTTCATTTATCCCCTTGATTTTCTTCGAAAATGTCGTGATAGAAGATCCGATTTGGTGATTTTCTTCGAAAATGTCGTGATTTGGTGATGTTCTTGAAGATGCGTGACTAGGCATGGCAACGGGGCGGGTATGGGGCGGGGTTCCCCATCCCCGACCCCGACCCCGGCCCCGAGCGGGTACGGGGATACCAACCCCGGCCCCGGTCAACTTTCTGTCAATACCCGGTTAATCTTGAAAAATTAATAACCTGTTGTTTGACAGATTTTCAGAAGGAAAAAAAACAGTATTCATCATCAATATCAATGGAAGCAAAAAGCAGTATTTCAAGATTTCTTGAAAAAAGAACCTGTTGTTTGATAGATTTTCTTTTAGAAGTGCAGGAAGAAAACATTATTCATCATCAACATCAATGGAAGCAATAAACAATATTCAAGATTTGTTGAAAATTTTATAAGATGTTCAGAAAGAAAAATGTATTCATTATGAATGGAAGCAAGAAACAATATTCAAGACAAATCATGTCTAGCTCAGTTGGTCTACCTAAGGACGGTAACATCCTGGGGGGGGGGGGGCTGTGGATGGTATCCCAGTCTACCCGGGTTCGATTCCAAGGGGAGGCAATTGAGGGCATGAGGAGTACCCAGTCCTTGGGTGGTCCAGTCAAAGACTGGGCTTACCCCCCAGCATGTGGTTGGGCCTTAGGTCCAGCTTATGCTGAGCCGGGACAGCGGCGGATTAGTGGACTGCCCTCGGATGTCTGATACCGCCGGGGAGGCGTGCGTGCGTGTGTGCGTTGTGTTCGTGGTAGTTGATCGAAAGGGTCGATGCCGCTATGCCTTAAAAAAACAATATTCAAGATTTCTTGAAAATGTTATAAAATGTTCAGAAAGAAAACGGTATTCATTATGAATGGAAGCAAGAAACAATATTCAAGATTTCTTGAACAAATTATAAAATGTTCAGAAGTCACGATGAGGTCTGGTAGGGATGGTAAATTGGTAATGGGTTTAGGGTTTAGGGTTTAGAAAATTAAAATTTATTATATATTTATTATATATATAAAATATTTAATTTTTTTATTAATATATATATACCGGGTCCGGGGAGGGTCGGGGGATGGTCATCCCGGCCCCGGCCCCGGTACCCGGTTTGGCGGGGAATCCCCGGCCCCGGTCGGGTCGGGCCAAATTGCCATGCGTATGCGTGACATTGCATCTCCTTTCAATTTGTTTCCTGATATTTAGATAATTACTTTTTTAAGTTTTGTTGTTTTTGACAAAAATGTCCCTCTGCCCTTATGCACAAACATCAACCGTCTCTTTTTTAATTTTGAATAATATTAAAACTCATTATTTAATTACAACCGTTGATCTGATTAATCTATGGTTGTGATTGGTTAACACGGTTAGTCATTGCATTGGTTAGCAAAAGAAGGGGACTATAGTTTCCGTCGACAAATTAAACACATAAAATAAGTGTTTAAACACGTAAAAAAGGGGACTATAATTTGCGTCGACAAATTAAACACGTAAAATAAGTGTTCCTATTTCTTACATTGATGAAATTCGGCCGGACAAGCGGCGGTGGAGCCAAGCTTGGCAAGAATAAACAAAACGATGTGGTGGGAGTGGTGAGGGTGGGAGTGGTGGAGATGTAGTGGGTTTTAATTATCTAGAAAGAAAGAACAAAATGTGGTAATTAGGTTTATGGTGGAGAGATAAATAGAGAAAACGTATGACAGAAAAAAATGGAGATATTTTAGGAATTTTAATTTAATTAGATTTAAAAATAAGTTTACTAAAATACCTTTTTATCTATTTAAAACTTGTATTAATTATTTTAAATGTGTGGTTCCTATTGGATCTCACAGTTACCACAAACTACAAAGTTCTCATTTGATTAGACCCATATATATATATATATATATATATATAGAGAGAGAGAGAGAGAGAGAGATAGAGAGAGAGAGAGAGACACACACACACTATTTTGTAAACTTTTTTCCGTGTAAACTTTGGATTTCATAGGGGTTTTTGATGAAATTGTTTCATATCATTCATTTCTTGAAATTGTTTCATATCATTCAATTCTTGAAAATTGTTTAATATATTTGTGTTTTTTTATGTAGTTTCATATTTTTTTTCATTCCTATGAAATTGTTTAATATATTTTCTCTGTTTGTTGAAACTTTGTCGTTTTTACATAAAAAACACAAATATATGAAACAATTTCATCAAGAAATGAATGATATGAAACATTTTTATCAAAATAAACAATTTCATGAAACAATTTCATCAAAAAAAACCCTATGAAATCCAAAGTTTACACACATTTAAAGGTTTACAATTTATTATCCCCCCTCTCTCTCTCTATATATATATATATATATATATATCACTACACCATATATTGTTTTTCTTCGTTTCCAATATTATGAAACAGAACCATCATCATATTGCCATCAAATTGCAAGTCGCTGATGTTCTTCCATATAGATAAAAGTCCAAAGTCGGGTGTAGCTTTCACAAGCAATGATATCGGGTTGAATAATTTTTATCCACATAGATGATTGTATGCCGTTAAATGCACGTATATGTTACTAAGGGTATATGAGTTTGAAGGACCCACCATGACGACCTTATTTATGTCGCCCACTGAGTAGCAAAGACAAGCTACATCCTTTGAGTTTCTCAGTTATATATAGATGATAGTTGTAAATCTACAATGACCGTAATTTATATGTACTTTTTATTTGATGGCATAAATGGCACATAATATTTTTATCAGACCCCTACTAGCTAAGACAAGTCTTTTTTAGGACCACTAGCCTTCAAAAACACATTTTTTGCAAACTTGAGGTTATAATAGTCTAGTTACATGAGACGGTATGACCTTAAAAACGTACAACTTGGAGTAATTTGTATCATCCATTCCGATGTGGTTGGATTCTGTTCAACATCCCAAGGACTTGGAGCGCATCTTTTGTTGTTTCCACTCCTTGAAGTGATTTGAAAGCACTTTCGAACCATCACATGGATTCCAACCCAATTGCCCACGATATGGTAAGAAGGGAAAAGAAGTCTTCTATGGCGGAGAACTAATCACAATTCGTGACGTGGATGATCCCCGAATCCATTGTGAGCGGTGAAATGCGTGGAGATCGAAAATTGAAAAGAATACCAATGGAGAAAGCACTCTGTTGGACACTGTAACTCAAAAAAAAAATGAAAGTTGCATTGCTATAAGATGTTTCTGAAATTGACAATTAAATGTTAATTGAGTAAGCAGAAACTCAAAATAAACTATTTAGATTTTAACCAAAAGAATTATTTATACAGACTTCAATGACTTTTTCATAACCAAATAGACAGAAATATTAAAATAATAAAATTAAATCATACTTAATATAATCAATTTTTTAATTTAAACACTATATACATAATATGTATAAAAAAATTACTTTTACTTTTTATAGGAAAAGAAAAGACAAAAAACAAATGGAGACTAGATCCACAAAAACAAATGGACCATTGTTAAGACAAATTAAATACCACAAGAACCAAATCCGCAACAAACATATCATAAAGATGTTAAGTAAAAAAATATCAAAAATAAAAACTAGATCCAAAATTCATTCTTAAAATATTTTAATGTACTAAATGACTTGTTTTAGGCCATCCGTACCCCATTCGGGATGGGGCTCGGGATGGGTCTCGGGATGGCGGGGATGGGCTACGGCTCAAGCGGGAAAGGCGGGAAGGGATGGAATCCGGGTTCCCCATCCCGTTTCATCCCGAAGGGTTTTTAAAAAAAATTATTTAATTTAATTTTTAAAAATCATGCCGTTGAACGGCTCTTTGTAAAAAAAAAATTCTCAATTTAATCCCACTATATATTTAACCCTCAACCTCTTATTTCTCACACCTCTCAAACTCTCTAAAATTCTCTCAACCTCTTATTTTTCACACCTCTCAAACTCTCTCTTAATATATTTCTCAACGTCTTATTTCTCACACCTCTCAAACTCTCTCAAACACTCTTCCATTCTCTATATTTTAAACAATATGGATTCGCCACAACCCGGTTCACCAACCGCATCATCATCATCCGTAGACACCGACGAGTTGTTGAATCTACAAAGGAAAATTTTTCGACAGACTGCACAATCGTTGTATGGTAGCGCCGCCTCATCGTCAACAAGAGAGAGGGCCGCAAACATTGAAAGAGGTCGAGTAACTGCAAACGAGCGGCTTATGCGGGACTACTTTGGTGTCAACCCGATTTATACACCGGATATGTTTAGGTGGCGGTTCAGGATGAGCAGACAACTATTCGAACGAATAGTTGAAGATTTAGAAGTAGGGTATCGGTATTTTAGACTTCGGTTTGACGGGTTAGGCAAACAAGGTTTTTCTCCGATACAAAAGTGTATTTCCGCTATTCAGCAATTGGCGTATGGAGTAAGTGCTGACGCACTTGACGAGTACATCCGTATGGGAGAGAAAACGCCACGAGATTGTCTGTACAAATTCTGCACAGGTATTATTGAACGGTATGGTCAAAAATATTTACGCAAGCCTACTTTTATTGATATTCAGAAGTTGTACGCCGCGCATGAAGCTAAACACGGATTTCCCGGCATGCTCGGCAGCACAGACTGTACTCATTGGGCGTGGGCAAATTGTCCGAATGCATGGCGAGGTCAATTCATGAGAGGTGATCATGAGCACCCGAAAATCATGCTAGAAGCAGTGGCCTCTCAAGATCTATGGATCTGGCACGCATACTTTGGTGTTGCCGGTTCCAACAACGACATCAATGTTCTCAATCAGTCGCCCATCTTCAACGATGTATATGATGGAAAAGCACCCGAGTGCCCTTTTGAGGTGAATGGAGCCACCTACAAGCACGAATATTATCTAACGGATGGGATATATCCGGAATGGGCTACTTTCGTAAAATCATTTACGTGCCCACAAGACCTTAAACGACAAAAGTTCAAGTCCGCGCAAGAATCCGCACGTAAAGATGTTGAACGAGCTTTTGGCGTGCTTAAAGCACGTTGGCATATACTTCATAACCCGGCACGCGGATGGGAACTCTCAAGATTGGCAAACATTATGTACGCTTGTGTCATATTACACAATGTTGGGTCATCAAGATTTGAAGATGACCTCATGATCTCCTTTTATACTTTGAAAAACATTTTATACTTAGAGAAATTTTGGATGCATGGTTCTTTGCAATGGCTTGTACAAATCAGCAACAGTTCGGTGAAGTCGAAGATCAACCGAAACCAAGCTTGAAGATTCTCTACTTGTGGAAAATAGAAGATTCTTCTCAACAAACATACAAGTCATTGTTCACCGAAATTGTTCTCACAATTTCGGTGGACATATCTCCACCGAAACTTCTCTTCATTTCGGCCAAGAAGTTCCCACCAATGAAAGTCCAATTTTGGTGGGAACTCTTCTAAAAGCCTCTCAGATGTTGTCTTGGAAGATGTGTCACATAAAAGTCTCAAAGATGTGTCACATATCCCAAAGCCATCATCGGTGGGATCTCAAAGAAGTTTCAAAGATGCTTTCTCCAAAGATGTGTCACATATCCCAAGTTTCCATCGGTGGTGCTTTTCTTGAAAGAAAATCTGAGAAGCAAAAGAAGACAAAAATGAGAGACATAATAAGACAAAATGAGAAGCAAATTCATTTTGTCTTGGAATAAATCTTACAACCTTTCTTCGGTGGTGCATTTGTTGAAAGAGATTTTGAGAAGCAAAAGAAGACAAAAATGAGAGACATAATAAGACAAAATGAGAAAGAAATTTGTTTTGTGACAAAACAAATTTGTCAAGATTTCTACCGAAGATATTTGTTTAAATTCGGTGGACTTGTTTGTCAAATGCTTTCTTTGAAGAAATATTTCAAGTCTCAAGAAACTTTGTCTTGGAAGACACATCAAGAAAGATCAGCTATTATGGGAAAATATCTATTGCCAGATAAAAGTGACCATCTGTCATTTTATCTATATTCAGCTAAAGTCTTCCTCAGCATGGTTTCCATACCTTATTTCAAGGAAAAGGTGATAGTGACAGATCAACTTTTCAGAAGTCAACAAATATGGTGATGACAAGTGTCCCAAGCATTTAATGCTTGGTACACCCATTATCACTATATAAAGAAGAAGAAGACTTCTTGCAAAGGAGACTTTTGGGTGATCTCTCTAAGTGCAGACGTTATACCTGGAATCCCTTGAATCTCTTGAAGACATCTATGTGTTCAAGATATTCTGTTCATCTCTCTCTTTAAACTTTACAGCTTTCTATCTTTGTGTTTTAGAAGTTATTTAGTTTTCAGTATTACTTTGTGAAGATTGTTAGAATAGATTTTATCTGTTCTTTTCCGCAACAGTCTTAAGTTTCTATGTGTAATTCTTGTTGAAAGATTTTCAATATAAAAAATTAAAATTGTGAAAATTTTGAGTATTGTATTCAACCCCCCCCCCCCCCTTCTACAATACTTGTTATAGCCATCTGGGACTAACACACAATATGATACTCGAAGACGAAAACCATGCTATTTGTGGTGACGTGGAAAACGACTTTTTCACGGATGATATCGAAAGCCAAATCAGTGAGACACAACGCGCGGCAAATGTTCGAGAAGTCATAAACCGGGACACTCATAATAACCTTCGGTCGGATTTGGTCGAACATATTTGGCGTATCCAAGTTCCCAACAATGACGACGAGTAGATTTTTAAATTTATTTTGTAATTTTTATTTTTAATGAATGATATGAATTTTAATTTTTATTATTTATCTTATTTTTATTTATTAAAAAATATATAAATATTTTTATTTTGTTAAATAATTAAATGTATAAATAAAATAATTAAAATAAATGAGGTGGCAAAAGGGTTTGAGGGAATGGGGTACGGATGTTTAGGGATTGTTAGGGATTGAGTGAGGGATGGGAGAAAAGCTGATGTGGCGCTGATGTGGAGCTGGAATATTTGAAAGATTTTAATCATATTAAAATTGTTTATGGGGTACGGATGGCCTTAGGCCATCAGTACCCCATAAACCCTATCTTTCAAAGATTCCCCTCCACCTCAACGCCACATCAGCTTTTCTCCCATCCCTCACTCCATCCCTCACGATCCCTAAACATCCGTACCCCATTCCCTCAAACCCTTTTGTCACCTCATTTATTTTAATTCTTTTATTTATACATTTAATTATTTAACAAAATAAAAATATTTATATATTTTTTAATAAATAAAAATAAGATAAATAATAAAAATTAAAATTCATATCATTCATTAAAAATAAAAATTACAAAATACAAAACACTACCAATTATGAAATTTTTGGAGTTGCTTTTTTCTCGCTAAAGTAGCCCTCAAAGCGTTTCCCGTAAGGTGATCATGCGGGGTTATGAAAAACTCGAAGTCTTTCTCAAATCGGTTTGAGCGTTCGATTTCGATTTCGAGATCGAGTTTTTTCATTTTGTATTCCATTTCGATTTCGAGATCGAGTTCTGTTTGGATTCATGATGAGAGAGGTGTGAAAAATAAGAGGTTGAGAGAATTTGAGAGAGTTTGAGAGGTGTGAGATTGAGAGAATTTGATAGTGTGAAAAATAAGAGGTTGAGATGTGTGAGAAATAAGAGGTGTGAGAAATAAGAGGTTGAGAGGTGTGAGAAATAAGAGGTTGAGGGTTAAATATATAGTGGGATTAAATTGAGAATTTTTTTTTTAAGAAAGAGCCGTTCAACGGTTATTTTTTTAAAAATTTAATTAAATTTTTTTTTTAAAAAACCCTCGGGATGGATCGGGATCCCATCCCCGAAAACCATCCCTTCCCGCATGCCCATCCCGCCCCGTACCCCATCCCGCAGCCATCCCGCTGCCACATCCCCCATCCCGAGCCCCTTCCCGCTATGGCTACGGAAGGCCTTAGGGATTGTTAGGGATTGAATGAGGGATGGGAGAAAAGCTGACGTGGCGCTGATGTGGAGCTGAAATCTTTGAAAGATTCCTGGATGAGGTACTGATGGCCTATACCTAATAAAGTTTACGACGATTACTCCAGATTTATTTTTGAGAAATATTTGATTCGGTAACTAGTATATGATTAAAATCTTAATTATTCCCATAAAATAAAGGGAAATTAATTAAAATACCTTAAGTTTGACCATCTTTTACTGAAATACCCAAAATCTCTCCCATTTTGCAAAAATGCCCTAAAAATCCGCGATGGAGCCCGCGATCGCGGGCTCCAGACCACGTGTCACCAATGTTTACCCACTTTGCCCGCGTTGGTCCCTCAAGAATGCCCGCGGTCCAGCTTTCCCCCCTCAAGAATGCCCGCGTGTGCAGTTTTGGTCCTTGCCCGCGTTTGACTCATTGACCCCCGCGATCGCGGGCTACACGTGTCACCAAAGTTTGCCCACTTTGCCCGCGTTGGTCCCTCAAGAATACCCGCGGTACAGCTTTCCCCCCTCAAGAATGACTGCGTGTGCATTTCTGGTCCCTGCCCGCGATTGACTTTCTTTGACCTCCCGCGATCGCGGGCTCCTGTGCCACGTGTCGGCACAGGGTTAACCCTAAAATCCCTTTGACGAACCCTAAACCCTAATTGTTTCTTCGGCCGCACTATATAAGGGGGGGGGACCAAGACACGGCCACTCTCAATTTTTTTAATCACTCTCTCAATTTTCTCCCACTCTCTCAATTTTGTCGTGTGGAATACGCGTTCGGGTTTTGTGAAGATGTCTCGTATTACCTCTTTGGTATGTTTTCCTTATGTTATTTGTTATTTTTTGTATGTTATTTTAAGTTAAGATATATGATTTGTAGGTTGTTATAGTGTTTATAACTTATGTTTGAATATGTTCTATGTTTAACATGATATGTATGGTTTTATGTTTGAATGTGATATTTGTATGTTATAATGTGTATGTTGTTATAGTGTGTTTTTTCATATAAAAATTGTTAAGAGTGTTTTTTTATAAAAAAAATTGTTAAAAGTGTGTTTTTATAAAAAAATTGTTAACAATGTGTTTTTTTTTTATAAAAACACACTCTTAACAATTTTTTATAAAAACAGTTTTTTATAAAAAATGTTTAATAGTGTGTTTTTATAAAAAAGTGTTATAGTTTTATGGTTTTTATAATGTGTTTTTTTATAAAAAATTGTTTAATTTTTTTTTATAAAAACAGTTTTTATAAAAAAATGTTAAAAATGTGTTTTTTTTATAAAAAATTGTTAAGAGTGTGTTTTTATAAAAAAAATTGTTATAGTTTTATGGTTTTATGTTTGAATGTGATATTTGTATGTTATAATGTGTATGTTGTTATAGTGTGATTTTTCATATAAAAATTGTTAAGAGTGTTTTTTTATAAAAAAATTGTTAAGAGTGTGTTTTTATAAAAATAATTGTTAACAATGTTTTTTTTATAAAAACACACTCTTAACAATTTTCTTATAAAAACAAACCCTTAACATTTTTTTATAAAAACAGGTTTTTTTATAAAAAAAATTGTTAAGAGTGTGTTTTTATAAAAAATTGTTAAGGGTGTGTTTTTATAAAAAAAAAACACATTTTTAACAATTTTTATATGAAAAAACACACTATAACAACATACACATTATAACATACAAATATCACATTCAAACATAAAACCATAAAACTATAACAATTTTTTAATAAAAACACACTCTTAACAATTTTTTTATAAAAACACACTCTTAACAATTTTTTATAAAAAAACACATTTTATAAAAAAATTGTTAAATATGTGTTTTTTATAAAAAAAATGTTAAGAATGACAACTTAGGTCCCTACGGTTTTAAGAATGACAACTTAGGTCCCTAAACTTTTAAGAATGCCAATTAGGTCCTAAACTTTTAAGAATGACAACTAGGGTCCCTAAACCGCACTTTATCTCTATATAACAATATGATACGTTGAAATAAAATAAACCGCACTTTATCTATGTATAACACTATTATACGTTGAAATAAAATAAACCGCACTTTATCTATATATAACACTATTATACGTTGAAATAAAATAAACCGCACTTTATCCATATATAACACTATTATACGTTGAAATAAAATAAACCGCATTTTATCTATATATAACACTATTATACGTTGAAATAAAATACAACCGCACTTTATCTATGTATAACACTATTATACGTTGAAATAAAATACAACCGCACTTTATCTTTCTATAACACTATTATACGTTGAAATAAAATAAACCGCACTTTATCTATATATAACACTATTGTACGTTGAAATAAAATACAACCGCACTTTATCTATGTATAACACTATTATACGTTGAAATAAAATACAACCGCACTTTATCTATATATAACACTATTATACGTTGAAATAAAATAAACCGCGCTTTATCTATATATAACAATATGATACGTTGAAATAAAATAAACCGCACTTTATCTATATATAACACTATTATACGTTGAAATAAAATACTACCGCACTTTATCTATATATAACAATATGATAAGTTGAAATAAATTACCACCGCACTTTATCTATATATAACAATATGATACGTTGAAATAAAATAAACCGCACTTTATCTATATATAACACTATTATACGTTGAAATAAAATACCACCACACTTTATCTATATATAACACTATTATACGTTGAAATAAAATACCACCGCACTTTATCTATGTATAACACTATGATACGTTGAAATAAAATAAACCGCACTTTATCTATATATAACACTATTATACGTTGAAATAAAATAAACCGCAACATCTATATATAATAAAATAAACTGCAGCATCTATATATAACACTAACTATAACATCTGTGAATGACTATGTAGAATGATTTCTTTAACATCGACTTGACGGTAAGGTGCAAAGTTTCATACATCGAGTAATTAGGAGCGCTGTTTAGGGGATTAGGTGATCGCGCAGATACCCTTGAGACCATCTATAGAGGGACACCGTTCGGGCCATGGATGGATGTGTCTTACTCTGGTGGCGACCCTACGCTAGTACACATGTTTCTACAGTTGGAGGTCGAGGACGCCAACGCTGAGCCGGAGGAGATGCATTTTGATTTCTTCGGCTCTCAATTGCATTTTGGGCGTCGGGAGTTCTGTCTAATTACAGGACTACGTTTTGGAGAGGCTCTCCCCTTCCTCCCTTAGAAGACTGCTCCTTCGTTCCTAGGGTTTTCGGCATTTCAACATCTCGTTTGAAGCTGAAGGCAACCCGGAAAAAGATGAAAGAGGGCCTTAGTGCCCTAACCGACGACGATGCTGTCCGTGTATGCTTGGTGGTGATCGTGGATATGGGCCTCCTGGGCCGTGAGTATAGCCAGCATGCTTCATCGACGGTCCTTAGGGCCGTCGAGGACCTTGAGCTGTTTAACAGCTACCCGTCGGGTAGCCATATCTGGACACATTGCTACTCTAATCTGCACCGAGCCATAGGCAGACGCGCCGATCGACATGCAAAGATGAATCTTTGTGGTTTTACATACGCCTTCAAGGTTAGATACGTAGTATAAAATTTGTTAATACGTTAGTCCCGCTTATTAATTTCTTTTATGTTTTATCATATATTTAGCAGCCACTCTTGCCCGCCGATCGCCTTGTGCCTACTGTCGACGAGATGGGCACAGATTGGTACAGAGACATCGTGGCCTTTATTGACGCAGAGGCGGAAAGGGCTCGACGTCCCCCTACTTCCGAAGATGAGGAAAACGACGACATGCCCCCTTCCGGTGGATACCAGCCGCCCCGTTCCTCCTCCTACCAGCCGCCCCGTTCCTCCTCCTACCAGGCGCCCCGTTCCTCCTCCTACTAGGCGCCCCGTTCCTCCTCCTACAATCCATATCAGGCGGCCCCTTCCTACGAGCCACAGCGTGGCTCACATGAAGTCCTGTGGGACTACGTCCACGGGCCGCTAGAGACACGTGTACACTATCTGGAGGAAGTCTACAGACAGTTTAGCGCTGTCAATGTTAGTGTTTAACTTAATTTGTTGGCCACGTTTATTTAGTTTGTTGTAACTATTTTAATGATCAATGTCACGCAGGCCGGGATGTCGGGGGCATACACCTCGCAGATGCCGCCGCCGTTCGCCACCACATCATATTCGACTATCCCGGAGAGTGTTAGTGACACTGAGTAACCATTATAGTTATATGTTTGTTCCTAATTTTGTAACTATTTTAATGATCAATGTCACGCAGGCCGGGATGTCGGGGGCATACACCTCGCAGATGCCGCCGCCGTTCGCCACCACATCATATTCGACTATCCCGGAGAGTGTTAGTGACACTGAGTAACCATTATAGTTATATATCGATAATCCTAATTTTGTAGCTATTTTAATGATCAATGTCACGCAGGCCGGGATGTCGGGGGCACAGCACATGCCGTCGTTCGCCACCACAGCAATCACAAACATCTTTGGCGGTTCGGCCGATGACTATTACAGGCCGGAAATGCATACTGTAAGTTATTTTGGTAGTTTTGGTTTAATTGTGAACATTTCCTAAATTGTACTTAAAACATTGAGTAACGTAATTTTCAGACGGGGTCTCCTATTATCCAGGATCACTTCTCGGAGCACTTCTCGGAGCCTGACGATGACTCGATGGATGTTGTAGATCCACCACCACAGGTGACCCCGCTCCCTCAAAAGCGGTCGCGATCAATTTCACAATGGTTTCGTCACCCGTTTGGCCAACAAGGATCTACGACACCACCGACCGCTAAAAAACAAGCAAAGAAAGCGGGGGGAAAGAAGGGAGGAAAGAAAAAGGGAAAGGTCCCTTCACCGGAGCCTCAACCGGCATCGGAAATATTGAGGATGTGTCGGACTGGTCACCTCTCCCCCATGATATTCGTCCCTTACTTGAGCCTGGAAATCACCCTCGCTTTTTCCAAGTATTGCTGGCGGATGACCCTTTGGAGTTTGATTTACAGGATGTGGTTAGTATGAAGTTTAACTATAGTCATATAATCAAATATGTTTATATTACATGTCTAACCATCTATTTTTTATGTATAGCACATCGATTGTTGGGTCTCGCTGTTGCAAAGACATCGTGGAACAGACACCAGGTGGACCATAATGTATAGTATTTTCTTTGCCTACCTGGTGCTCCCCCATCAAGGTCCCGCCTCCGTGGCCAACTCATGCAACGGCGTGGAAGGGGTTTCTTGGGCTCTTCTCGATGTGGTATGTAAATCGTTTTACTCTTATTTTATTTAAGTTGTTTTGTTGCTAACTAAGTTGTCTAATATTGTAATATTTCAGGTGTACATCCCAATATGCATTCATCCCAAACATTGGCTGCTTGGAGTGTTTGAGCTTGACGCTATGACCATGACCATATATGACAGCGATAGTGCCAATCTCTTCAGAGACCAATTGGAAGACCAGATGAGAAGGTTTAAAGATGTGCTATTTGACTTCTTTTGTCGGGTCAAGGACACGAGGCGTCGCGATAGGTCAGAGCTCTTTCGCCATAAGTTCGCCAAGAATACACCCCAGCAGGCCGGGATGAATGCGGATTGCGGTGTCTGGGTATGTCGTAATGCCAGCATCTTGATAAATAACGATGTGGTATTTGTACACCCTGACCAGACCGAGGCCGAGGCCAAGGCATTTCGCATACATATGGCGGAGTCCATTTATGCCCATTGTCAAATAAATCAAAGTTAGGTTGTTTATGTAACATTAAATAATTGTTATTTTTAGTATTAACTTATTTTGTTAAAGTATTGTGATTGACTTACTGTTTACTTCATTTGGTTTTTGCTAATTTCATCCATTTACTCAACTTTGAGTATCGATATCTCTTTCACACATACTCTATTTTGGACGCATTATATATCATTTCGAAGATCTCATATAGAAGAACATAAACCTACTAAAAGTTAGTTATATATAACACATATATATAAATTTAAATGCGTCCAAAGTTTAGTAAAACCCATATTTCCAACACCTAGTAAGTAGGTTTATGAAACTTGCGATAATCCTAATACAGAGATTATTGGATGAACAAGCATTTATTTCTTGATTATTGGGGTATTGGTTCTTGTTGTCTGGAAGTGATTCATATGATGCAAAAATTGGTATCATGTAATGTAGAACAATATCTATATTATAGAAACTTGCATTTGATAGTACCATATAAATCTGATCTAAATTCTCATTAATTAGCTATGTTTGACTACTTAAAGACTAATTTTCTGCCTAATGAAAGACCTTATTCAAGAGCAGACGAATATTGCAGTTACTTTTTCAGTGGAATCATGCAGGCAACTTTTTCAGACGAAATCTATAAACACATTCAAATAATAATAATTTAAAACGATTTAATGAATTAGTTAATATATGATTATTATGTTAATGCGATAGGAGTGTAAAACAAAATTGAAAAAAAAAGATGTACCATAAATTAAATAATTAACTATAAGAGTATGAATTTTAAATATAAAAAATATTTTTTTATGTAGTGTATAACTGTATATGATATATATTAAAATATATAAATCCAAAAAAATTCAAGATTGAGCTCATTTCGAACATATCGAAGAGACGATTATAATGGTGTAATTTGTTAAAATTAAAACGTATTTTTTTAACGTATTTTAGTTAATAAACGATTATATGTGTTAAATGTAAAATTAAAATAATGAAAGTAAAAGGTATAAAGTAAATTTAGTAAATAAGTATAGGGGTTGAAAGTGTAACATTTCATTTTAAATTCGTAAAAATGAACTAAATGGGGTGAACAGTGCCAAAAATATCAAAATTTTCATAAATGGTCCCTGGAATTTTTCAAAAATGGTCCCTTGCAATTGAAAAGTCACAAAATAACCCCATCGCGGGATGAGCCCGCGATCGCGGGATTCCATTTTTCAAAAATGGTCCCTGCAAGTTTAAAAAAGTGTCAGAAAAGGTCCCTGGCCCGCGATCGCGGGCTCCCATCGCGGATTTTTGGGGTATTTTTGCAAAGTGGAAGAGATTTTGGGTATTTCAGTAAAAGATGGTTTGACTTAGGGTATTTTAATTAATTTCCCTAAAATAAATACAATCACTTTTATTTTGAATGTTTGAAAATAAATAGCTGGCATTCTAAAAAAAAGAAAATAAATAGTTGGCGTTATTCGAAAAAGAAAATAGTTGGCAAAAAAAAACGGAACACAATTTTTTGAAAGGCGAAACAAGTATATTAAAAAAATGAATGTACAAGAAACGAAAGCTACGAATTATACGAGACACAAAAACGAGCCAACAACCGATAAAAAGAGACATAAAACACCACTAAGAAACCTGAAACCCAACTAAGGCAGACACGTAGAAAACCAAACATGACCAATGAAAAACAACCAAACCGATCAATGAAAAACAACGGTAGCGCATAAAAAGAACGTGATCCTACAAATGGTAATCGAAACCTTGACCATTGCACCAATCTGTCCAATAGATGTTTAAATCCTTGGTATGGAGTCACGTCAGTCATTTGGCACACGAAACGAAATCCAATGATAAGAAAACATATGAACTTCAAAACAACGATCAATCGATCAATAGGTTGAACATAGTATTTGGAGAATATTCGTTTGTTACGATGCATCCAAATCAAGTAAAAACTAAAAAGTTACCCAAACGACCGCCTTCCAAACCTGTTGCCTCGACATCGGAATAGTGTGAGAGTCCATACAAGAAAGCAAATCCTCTATTGTTGACGTCGATGAAAAATTCCAACCTCACCATCTAAAGAGATCCTTCAACAATTGAAAGACAACCGACCATGATCAATAGTCTCTACCTCGTTTCTGCAACAAGGACAAAGTAATGAGTGGAGATCCACCCCTTTATCATGGAGCACCGACATTACCATAAGCCTCTAAGACGCCACATGAAGATACATACCTTCTTTGGGATTACAACACACCAGTCCGTTAGAACCACGCACGACGGAACCTGCATTTTTTTCCTTCCTATATCAAGGTTCTAAGAGCCTTAAGTGAGAACAAACCATCCTCGCTAAACCGCCAAGTCCAAATATCCTTCTCGAAAGAATTCGAAGGGATGATGCTAAGCAACTCCCCAAGACCTTCCAACTCTCCCAAATTTCTCCCTCTCGGTTCCCGAGACCACCCCCACAACCCACTTATCGAACCATTCATCCACGATACCCGATCTTGCACTAACACCTCTTTTAACACTTTCTAGATGATTGTTTTTTGGGAATATCTCACTGAGTTATTAGATAATATAATAAATTTTAATGATGAAATCAAAACTTAAGTATTTAATTATTCATCGACAAACAATCATTTATAAGTACTTAATTTTTGAAACTTAACACCATGATATTTCTAGGCAAACCTGAATTCATGACCAAAAGCTACATAACGTGATGGTTAAGACTTAAGATACCCCTGATATTGATTTTAGTTAATATACTATGCTTCATTCTTGTGAGATTCTACATCAATTGGGAAGGAAAACAAATGTTATCTTATAAGGGATTGAATACTTTTTTAATTAGACGCGTTTTAAAAACCGTAAATCAATGTATGGACGAAGCAAAAAGTATCTATAACGGTTAGCTTGGGATGTAACAAATAATATTAGAGTCAACAACCGGGTTGGTGTGCCAACAATGACATTGGGCTCTTAGGGGGTGATTGTGAGATCTTATATCGGTTGGGAAGGGAACAAAAATTGACTTATAAAAGATTGAATACTTCATCTACCAACGCGTTTTAAAACCATGAGTTTATATATGGACAAAACGGACAATATCTAGTACAAATAATTTAAAACATTACATCTTTAGTGATAAGACTATGCGCATCGGGGCCTCGGGCTCGGGCTGGTTGGCGCTGGATGGGATGGAACACCATCGCACCCGTGTGGGTTGGCGCTGGATGGAACCAGCTCGGGTTTGGCAATTATTTTTTATTTTTTTTTTCTTTTTTGAAATATAGACGTTGCAAACCACACGGATTCAAATTTTTTTATTTTTTTTATTATTTCTATCCTATAAATACTAATCTTAACCCACTTATTTTTTCACACAAACAAATTTACTCTCAATCTCTCTCATCTTCCCCACTTCATTCTACTCTCTCAATATTATTTATTTCTTCAAAAAATTCATAATGGATAAAGAAACACAAGAGTTCACAACACCACGACGAGGTTCCAAATCGCGAGACACGAGCTCGCAACCGTCCCCGACGGAAAATATTTTCAATCTTTCAACACCACCATCAACCTACCAGGGAAGCATACAACAATACCCTATGTATTCACCCAACACCATCGCGGTTGGGTTCCAACAATTTAATTCAGGTGGATTCCAACAATTTAATCAAGGCGCCTTTCAACCATTTATGCAAGGTGGCTTTCCAAAATATAATCAAGGTGGGCAATTACAACAACTACTACAACAAGTAACATATTCGGAGGACATTGAGGTCGAAGATACGGTTCCCGAAACCCCACCCGATTTGGTTCCCGAAACACAACTCGATGCGGGAACCACGACACAAGGGAAAAAGAAATTTGCAAATAGAACGAAAGCGGTTTCGTGGACTTCCGAAGAAGAGGTTTTGTTGACAAATGCATTGCTTTACGTCTCCGAAGATAGCATCGTTGGAAACGCACAAAAATTGGGTATATGTATTTATTAATGTATTTATCTTTATTATATATACGTATTCATATAAATTTATTAATGTGTTTATATTTATTATATATACGTATTCATATAAATTTATTAATGTGTTTATCTTTATTATATATACGTATTCATATATATATATTTATTTTTGTAGGACATTTTTGGGGAAAAGTACTCGATTATTTCAACTCAAGTCGCCAACATCATCGCAATAAAGACCAAGTAAACTCCAAATGGGGTGACATGAACAAAAAAATGATGAAGTTTAACGGGATCTACAATAATCTAAGGGCCCAATATAAATCCGGATGGGGTGACGCGGACTTCATGGAGAGGGCACACACGATGTATCGGACAGATAATAAACAAAAGCCTTTCTCCCACGAGGCGGCTTGGAGAATTGTGAAAGACCACCCTAAGTGGAAGATCGTACATTCCATGGACGATAACCCGAGGCCCTCAAAACGGAGCAAGTCCACGTCGGATTCAAACCCAAACACGACGTCTTCTGATGCACGTGTTCGGTTCAACCTTAACGAAGAAAGCCATGAGGAGGAGGATGTCCTCGTACAAGAACCGACACGACCGACGGGGAGAGATAAAGGTAAACGTGCCGCGTCATCCTCCACAAAGACGGCGGAAAAGGACGAGGTGTTGAAGGATCTTATGGAGTATGTCGAGAAGTTCAACGTTGCAAATAACAAAATACTAACCGTGGAGGAGGAAAGGTTGAAAATTGCGAGGGACAAAGCCGAGGCGGCAAAAACAAAAGCGAAAGCTTTGAAACAAAGAGAAATGCGAAAAGATCTCAAGTTTTACATCAAACCACATGATCATCTCACGGGTAGCGAGTTAAATGCGGTTTTAGCCCACAAAGAGTTGCTTCGACAACTATATGGTTGGTGAAATTTGTAGTTTTTTAATTTGAAATTATGTATTTTTTTATGTTTTTAATTTGGTTATGTAAGGTTAAAATTGTAGTTTCAATTTATGAAATATTTTATCTTATATTAAATTATAAATTATTTATAAAATTTAAATTATTTAAATTAATATACTTGTAACCAATGTTCTAAAAAACGCGCCATGGCGCGCCATGGCGTCGAGGCGCCACCTTGCCGCCACGTTTTACTCCTTGGCGTCGAGATAAGGCGTGGAGCTCGTTATGGCACGCCAAGGCCCGCCATGGCGCGTTATGCCGCCATGGCCCGCCATGGTGCGTTATGGCGTTACAAGTTTGCGTATTTTTGATTTTTCGAATCTATGTATTTCGAAATTTGATTTGAATTTTCCCGTTAGTATCTATTAGAATTTATTTTGTTTATCGTTTTCTATGAATTTAAATTATTAATAACTTAATCATTATTTTTCAAGACACTGACATAAACACACACATACATATATACATATATTATATACATATTTATCGCCTTAAGTCACGCCTTGGAAAACGCCATGGCCTCGCCGTAACTCGCAAGGCTTGAGGCTTGACCTCGCCGCCACGTCACGCCTCACGCCATTTAGAACCTTGCTTGTAACAAAAATAAAAATAAAAATAAATAAAAGATGGAATGGTGGTGTGGGATGGATGTGGGAGTTTGTGGGTTAGAATGGGTTAGAAGGGAAAAATGACGTGACGCTGATGTGGCAGTGAAAAAGTGTGGATTAGTGAGGGATGGATGTTGATAGTCTAAAAAAGTTTCATACTTGTCTATCAATTAAAAGTTGTATTTAATTATTAAAATATTTATCAATTAGTAATCACTGTATTATGTCAATTATATACTTTTTTTTACCTCAAGGTTGTGTTTTCGAAACTCATTTTAGGGAGGAAATGAAAAGAAAAAGGTGAGCAAGGGGAGGAAAGTAAAAAAATATCGTGTTTCCGAAACCTTTTTAGGAGAAAAAGGAAAGGAAATAAAAGGACAATAATGATAAGTTTTCTTCCAAAACTTTCCTCCCAAATTAAAATAATTTTAAAAAAATTACTAAAATTATTAAAACTACAAAACTATTTTATCTTTCATTATAAAAGTTATATTTTTAAGGGTATATTTGTAAAAATAACGGCTTTCCTTTCCTTTCTCTTCTGTTCAAGAACATGAAAAAAATAAGTTTTTTTCCTTTCATTCCCTTCTTTGCGAGAATACAAATGAAAAATTAGTTTCCTTTTTTTTCCATCCATTTCTTTTTTTCTTTTCTCTTTTCTCTCCGGTTTAGAGAACACATTGATAAGATAAGTTTATTTTCAAGAGATTACCAATTTAAATAATTTAATCACCATCGAATGATTTATTGTACTTTTAACTTTAAGACTAAAAGTTTATAAAAACGACATGAACATTTACAGTTTAATGTCATGATTATAAAATTATATAAAATCTTCTGATAAAAAAAATATTTTTATATAGTAATATATATATATATATATATATATATATATATATAAATATATATTAAATAAGAACCTAAAATAGTTTGAGAACTATCTAAGCCGTTAATTGGTTTTAATCTATAGACATTATTATATGTAAAAATAGGTTGAGAACTTATGAATGAATTTTTATGTTTTTAAAGCCATAGGATCAAAGCCAAATGTCGGCTTAGATCGGTTCCCACGGTTCGCAATCTATTTTTGTTTCTCACATGATTTAACTCCTGTATATATATATATATATATATATATATATATATATATATATATTTGGAAAAATAAAATAAAGATCTTTTTTTTGAAGAAGAGGTGAGACCGTTACCGAGCTTCGGCATTGCCATTACCCGGACGGGACTCGATCATATCATTAAAAGAGACGTTACAATTGGTGTCATTACAAGAGTTAATAAAAGAGGGCATGCTATCAAAATAAATAAGACGGTCAAGAGTACAAGCATGCCTAGCTAATAAATGAGCCGACCCGTTGGCAAGGCGGTTGACCCAATGAACGGATATGTGGTCTTTCGAGTTAAGCATGAGTCGAATATCCTTGATGAAGTCGCCAAACTCCGAGTTGTCCGCATAGGTGTCGTAAATTGCGTCCACAACCATCTTGGCATCTGACTCAATGATGACTTTAGCGTCGTTGCGATTAATAATCCAGTGCATAGCCTCACGAATAGCAAGGGCTTCGCATTCTCTAGTGGTCGGGAAGAAAGAGCAAGGCGAAGCGAAGGCCGAGACGAAGGTACCCGAGTTGTCACGCAAGACGGCTCCAAAACCCGCTTTTTGGTTCGGGACAAAGACTGCGGCATCCACGTTACATTTAAGAAAACCAATCCGCGACGGTTGCCAATTAGGAACGGGAGGGGGTTCGGGTTGGTTAGGATGGTGCGAAGAGGCATTAGACGAAACCCGCCAATCCGAAAGCATAAAATTAGCTCGAATGATTACCGAAGAAGGATCGCGCGGGCCGCTATTCCAAATAACATCGTTTCGCCGAGACCAAATGCTCCACAAAATCATGAGAAAAAAGTCTCGGGATTGACGTTGGATATCGCGAAAAAAATTAAAGACCAATTCGTGGAAGGAATTGGTCGAGATGATCAGATCGTCAATGATATTCCCAAGACCCGCCTCGTTCCAAATTAGGTTATTCTCCAGGCAACCGATCAAGGCGTGCCAAACATTTTCCAAATCACGGTTACACATGGGACAACTTGCCACGGTCCTAATACATTTCGATTGAAGGGCGAGGCGAGTGGGTAAAACATTTCTAATGGCTCTCCAAGCAAAGAATTTCACTTTATTTGGAATGTTGGCATTCCAAAGTGAATTCCAATCGCCGCTCAAAAAGAGGTGGGAAGACGGGGCAATTTGTTCCGTGATAGTGCGGTAACTAGATTTGACGGAGTAAATTCCGTCGTGCGACCAATGCCAAACGAGGGAGTCCTCCCGGTTGAGGGTTGGAGGAGGAAGCTTGGAAATTTTAAAACGATCCTCAAGGGAAAATAAATCATTTATAAGCGCGACGTTCTAACCTTGAGAAATCGGGTCCACAAGATCATGGACGGTCAAAAGAGGGCGACTAGTGTTAATCGGGGTACTAATAGTGAATCCCGAGTCGTCTTTGAGCCAAGGGTCTTTCCAAACATTAATAGAGTGACCATTACCAATCTTCCAACGGAGACCCGTTTTGAGGACAATTTGCGAATGCCAAATACTTCTCCAAATGAAGCTAGGAGCGCTTCCCAAATGGGCCGTCAAGAAATTTCCACGAGGATAATATTTAGCTTTAATGAGGCGCCCAACGAGGGAAGACGGGTTTTGGATAAGCCTCCATCCTTGTTTACCGAGCATAGCAAGATTAAAGGCGGTGAAATCACGAAAACCAAGGCCACCAAACTTTTTCGGGGTACAAAGCTTATCCCAAGAGAACCAATTAATGGAGCGGTTACCGTCGGGCTTATTACCCCACCAAAAAGAATTGATCATTTTTTCAAGGTTTTGGATGACCGAGCTCGGAAGAAGAAACACGTTCATATAATACACCGGAATGGCTTGGGCGACGGATTTAATAAGCGTGGATTTTCCGGCGGAGGAAATGGGTTTTTTTCTCCAAGATTGAAGCTTCACCCAAAGTCTATCGCGAATATGCCGGAAAATAAATTTTTTTGAGCGACCCACAAGGGAGGGGAGACCCAAATAACGCCCCGTATTAATTGGGTTATGAATCCCAAGAATATGGCAAAAAGCATGCATAAGATCGGGGGCCAAGTTACTACTTCCCATGATACCCGATTTCGCATAATTAATAGCTTGACCCGACGCTTCCTCGTAAATGGTGAGCATGTCTTTGAGATGTCTAATTTCATCAATCGAGGCCCTGCAAAAAAAGAACGCATCATCGGCGAAAAAAAGGTGAGATATAGACGGGGCACCTTTGTTCGCTTTGCTACCATGGATTCGGCCAATCGAGTCCTCGTGGTTCATATATGACGAGAGGCCTTCCATGCAAATAATAAAGAGGTAAGGGGAGATGGGATCCCCTTGACGAATTCCTCTCTTTGGAAAAATAGGCCCAACCATGTCGTTGTTAACTTTAACAAAGTACTTGACGGATTCAACGGTCATCATTATCATGTTGACCCAATGGGGAGGGAAACCCAAAGCAATAAGCATGTGTCGCAAAAAGTCCCAATTCAAGCGGTCGTATGCTTTGCTAATATCAATTTTAAGAGCCACATCCCCTCTCTTTTTCTTTTTATTGCGATGCATGGAATGAAGCATTTCGAAGGCAATAATCATGTTGTCCGTGAACAAACGTTTTTTGACAAAGGCCGTTTGGTTTTCCGAAATGATGGTAGGGAGTAAAGGTTTTATTCGGTTAGCCAAGACTTTAGTGACCACTTTCAAAATAACATTACAAAGAGCGATGGGTCTATAATCCTTAATCGAAGACGGTTCTTTGATTTTAGAGATGAGCGTGATGAAGGTGTCGTTAATGCCCGTGGGTAGAAACCCATTTGCAAGCCAAAACTTTCCGGGTTTAAAAATTTAGAGATAAATATAG